>VWZP01009240.1:229436-308046 GCA_013396995.1 Dicaeum eximium
GACGACACCCTGTGCCCCCAGGGAGAGAAGAAAATCTCTGTTCCCAGAGATGAAGATGATTTTAGAGAGAGATAATGAGAACTTTTGCTTTTGAATAGTTCATCTTTAAACAGTACCCCATAAGTTGATGTGGCCCATAAGCAAGCTGCGGGAAAAAGCTTGCAGAAAATGGGAGGGGCTGCACGATGGCAGATTTTCCTGGCTAGTTGTGAGGAAATTGAGAGCCATGAGAGAACTGCTTTTCTTGTGGAGAAGTCTCCATAACATTAACAAGAGGGACTTCTCTCCCTAAGTGAAGTGAAGAAAGAGTATTCTAGAGGTGGTAAACTGACTGAAATTTTAGGTTTTGTTTCTTTACATTGTCAGTGGGAAGAAAAGGTTGTGAGAGGAGGAGAAGCATTCTGAAGGTTTTGTTCTGATTCTTATTACTCTTTCTTTTAGTTGCTGCTAATAAATTTTTCTTTATACCCTTTTAAATTCTTGAGCCTGCTTTGCCTTTGTCCTAATCCTACCTCACTGCAGGAAGTGAGTGCATTGGTGATTGGCCACTGAACCCACCACACTCATTGATGTGCCACCCCGGAAAATTTCAAAATTGGGGAATTCTCAAATTGGCAAACCAAAACCACTACACAAAATTGGTGTTTCTGCCCGGTTTCAAACTGAAACTGCCAGATACATCAGCTGTTAAACTTGCTGGAAATTTGAGGACTAAATCAATGTAAAGGAAAATGTTATGTTTTATTTCTATTTCATCATCAAACAGAGTATTATATACATGTTTGTTTATCATATATTAATTTAGCCTTTGTTGATCCACTGGCTGCCAGAGATGGCAAGGTAAGAAACCTTTCAGCGGTTACCTCAGAAATGTCTCTGTTTCTCAGTTCAGATGTAAGTATCAGACCCACTTGGAAAGCTCTTTATAAATCAGACACAAATAGTTTTGATGCATTTGAAGGAAATTAATTTCACACTAGTACCTTCTTTATAATAGGGAAATTGCAGTATTCTAAGAAAATATCCTTCCTAAGGCAATGTGTGTGTGTGTGTGTATATATATATATATATATATATATATATATATATATATATATATATATATACACATATATATATATATATATATATATATATATATATATATATATATATATATATATATATATATATACACATATATATATATACATAACAATAACAATAATATGATGATGATGATTATGATGATGATGATGCCAGGATGACATCTTGTACAATAAAAATATTTCACTGTAATGTTCAGACTTCAAATAATTGAAAAAAGGACAAGATATCACTTGAAGTACTAGATTCACTAGAAAAAACCCAACAGTTTTCTCTTTGTTTTGCTTTTTTCCTATCCCAGTAATTCAAATTATACTTTCCTTTTCCCTACTCTAAGGGTCACTTGGCACCTCTGTGGAGTTAACAAGGGGGAACTGAGAGCAGAATGAGACCAAATGTCTGTGTAAGTATTGACGATTTTAAATAATAGCTATGGGTTTAATGCAGCAGTGTGGTTCTGAAGAAGTGGTTGCAGAAATAATCCCACAGTCCCCAGGACACAAACAAGGACAAATATCCAGAGAAACAGCCTGTCCACTACCATGGCAACATACTTCCAATCTTCAATGACCTGGAAGAAAAAACAAATGAAAGACATTAGCAATTTGTCATTTTCTTTTGGTCTTCCTCTTGCTAAGGCTGAGTTTTTGTTTATCAAAATAAAAGGAAACAGGTTTCAAAGTTCGGGGAATAAACTGGCTTTATGCATGGTAAGGGATTTTTCTCCTACAAACCATCTGAGCAATGGAGAAAAATACAGTAAATATTTATTAGCTTTCTTGGATGCATCAGA
Source organism: Dicaeum eximium (assembly GCA_013396995.1). NCBI lineage: Eukaryota > Metazoa > Chordata > Aves > Passeriformes > Dicaeidae > Dicaeum > Dicaeum eximium. Next base: position 231,316 of record VWZP01009240.1, read on the forward strand.
TACTGAGTGTGGCTCCCTGGTGTGGCACCAGCCCTGAAGGACCCACACTATAATCCAATTAAGAAAATTTTTTTCTTCAGTTTTAGTTTGTAAATGCTATTAATCTCAGTGGGCAAAAATAGATGGTGTTTACTGCTGTTAAACAAGGTTAACTTCAGAGTTCTTTTCTTATCAGCAGTCATCTTATTCATGGAGTTTAATGCATATTAATACTGTTGCTTTTATTAAAATTCCTTTTTGCCCTGCATCTGTTGTCCGTGAAAGTCATGATCATAGATCTGTCTCAGACTGAAGTTACTAATTGGGCTATTATTGTAAATGGGAAATACATTAATCTTCTTTTATATCTCAAGAAAAATTTTTCCTCTCTAATTGATTCTAGTTACACATGGGATGTCTTCACATCAGTGACTTTATCATCCTTGTCAGTTGAATCATGTCTGATATTAGAACATATTTTTAATTTGGTGCACACTTTTAATTCCCACTGCTGCTAATGGGAATTGAATGCTTCTGCAGTCAGACCATATAAATGTACATGAATAGTTGTTATCAGACTGTTGTGACGAGGGAAGGAAGCAAAGAATAAAGTTATGAATCTAGAAAAATTTTATGTAATATCAGAGGCCCCTATGTGAAAAGCAGTAAGTGGATTTTCAATATATAAAATGCTCTTGAAAATTGTTCTTACTATCAAGTGAAAGCTTTGTAGATCCTCAAGTGTGCAACACATCCTTGCAAGAATTTCTGAGCTATTAGAAAATGTTTTCCTACACTGTGAAGTCAGCGTCTGTTCAGTCAGTTTCAATGTTTACAAGCTCATGTTTAATGTTAATAGCTGAACTTCTTTATTTATATTGACAGTAATTTCAGTTAATAGAAAACATGAACTACTCAGCAGCATTCTCCTCTAGGGATTGCTGCAAGATCAGAAACCAGACTTTATTTAATCTGCTTGGCTGAGGGAGGGGAAGCACAACAGGAATTGAGAACCTGGAGTCTCACTGTGGTCTGGATTAGAGAGAGGACAGTTGTAGGTATGAGGATGATTTTTCCCAGCTGTAGGTGCTTGTCTAAAAAAAACCTGTAACCCACCCGAGTTTTCCAAGCATTATTCACAGAGTGTTTGTGTCAGCTCTATTGTGCTAGCTAGTGGCCTGTGAGTAGGGCAGGGGAATAAGACAAGCAGCAGTACAGCTTAAATAAAGTATTTCTCCTAACCAGTAATGAGTCTGGTATATATATAAATAGCTCAAATGAAAGAAGTGTCAGCTCTGCTGAGGTTTTTAATCCTACCCATGGTGTTTGCCATATATAGACAGGTGTCTTGGTCTAGAGAGGGTGTTTGCAAAGGGCTTCTACCCATCTTCCTGCTGTGCTCAGTTAGGTAGATAAGTGCATGAGCTGCAGGTACGTTGTTTCTGGTTAACTTGGCCTGGCCGTGGGTCAAATCACAGTCTTACTGAGTCACAATGTGAAAAATATTCTGTTTCCAACCTGAAACTGAATATTGTTTTCTTCCCCTGCCAATCACCACTTGAATGTGACAACAAAGCCTTTTTAAGAGTGTTTCATGATTTGCTGGGCAATCAGCAAACTCTTTTTGTAGAAATGGCCATGTTATTTTTCAGGAGGGTATTTGCAGTTACAAAATTGCTGTTCATCAATGGCATAAATTATTTCCTCTTATGAGCTGTATCTAGAATCTCTGTAAAATCATGACAGTAGCTAGAGAGTTGAAATATGCTTTCTGAGGAATAGCTTGTTACAGAGGAGGACAGGAGATGAAGTTTGGAAGGACAGGGATTTCTCATTATTACTTACACTCTGGTCATTGTCATCACTTTTCATGTGCTCTGCTATAAAACTGACTCCATCAATTGCTTCTTGCACTTCAGGAGAAAATTTTGCACCTGTTCTTAACCTAAAATCTTGGTGGCTGCTGACATTGTCAGGTGTCTCAGAGATTTTCATATCATATCTTTTGGCAGGAGCTGTATTCAAAAAATAGGTAGAGTTCTTGTAGAAGTCAGATGGCTCCATACAAGTGTTCTCTGCTTTTGTCTTTTTGCAGTTGCGTGGCTTTTGCTGTGGAGAATTATTTTCTGGGCGCTTCATGAACAGATAGGCCGGGAGTCTTTCAAGGAAAACCAGCTTTACCCAAGGGGGCATAGTGTGAGTACTTGGAGATCTGTGGTGGACATTGAGCACACAGACGCTGGTAACTATTGAGAAGGTCACCAGCACCATTGTAAACATGAGATACTTCCCAATCAGTGGAACATCTAGAGATGTTGGAGGGACAATTTTGGAGATCAGCAGCAAGAAGACAGTCAAGGCAAGCAACACAGATATGCATAAGGTCATTTTTTCACCACAGTCTGAAGGCAAGTAGAATACTAGGATGGCTAAGGATGTAATTAGCACACAGGGAATGATAAGATTGATGGTATAAAAAAGTGGTTTCCTTTTAATAATGAAGTCATATGTCACATCGACATAATTGGGGTCCAGAGGATTTACAGTCCTTCTTCCTGGGAGTGCTACAATGTCCCACTCTCCACTTGGTGTGAAGTCGTCCATGCTCGCCATAGAAGTCTTAAGCACCATATCAATTTCTGTGTGGTCGTATGTCCAGGACCGGAACTTCAGGGTGCAGTTTTGTTGGTCAAATGGGAAATGCTTCACCTCAATCTTGCAGGCACTCTTGTAAATGGCTGGTGGCAACCAGCGAATGCTTCCATTGTTCTTTACAATGGCATTTGTGTACAGCGAGACTTCATACGTGCCATCCGCACTAACGAGAGGAGAGAAAAGAAAGGGGAGGAAGTGGTAAAATATTAGGAGGAAAAGCATAGTTCAAAACAGAAAAGGAGGTCTGACATTCTTGATCTTGTGGGCCTCAGTTGTTCCAAGAATCAAAGTTTAGTAATACTTTTATTCTAAAATCTATGCTATAGGGAACTATAACTTGATAGGGAGATCAGTGTATGCATTTCTCCCAATGATTTTTGGTACTTACAGAAAAAAAAGCTATAAAATTGTTATTAAATATTAAATACACACCTCTGTTTCATCCCAAGAAATCAATGTGTTTTGTAAATGTTTGCTCAAGTAATTAAAGCTTCCTACATCTCTGAAGGCTGAGCAAAAATGAGACCATCCCACGTGAAAACATAGGTACCTTTGATCTGGAACATAGCCACTGCTAAGAACACAGAGCAACACTCCTAAATGACTTAGACAAGGAAATAAGGATGAGGAGCATTAGTTAAAAATGCAGGGAGAGTGTAGGCAGAGGAAATGTAATTATATGGGTTATTATTTATTGCGTCACTCTAGTTAATATTTACTTATTACAAAACCAGAACAGACAAGCCACAGCGTTCTTAATGCCCACAAATAATCTTGGCTTTGTATCTCTTCCAACTGCTGAACTTCCACCATGGGAGTCTTCTATGTTGTGATGGGCTCTTTAACTCAGGGAGAAGATCATTATCAGTCAGTAGTATCTTCTCCTGCCCAACAGTCTTGGCAAACGAGGTAGGGCTGTTTAAGCCATTAAGTATCCCAAGGTAGTATTCGTCTTTGTTGACTAGGCATCATGGAAAATAGTTATTTCAGTGCTAAGGGTGATTTTTTTTTTCCTAAGCAGGGAAATGCTGCAGATATCTGAGGCTTGGCACATGTGTCTGAACCAGTTTGGTTTGGCTCTGGAAAGGGCTCTTCTGGGTGAGGCAAGAGTGCCTGGCACTGAGCTGAGACCTTTGCAGCTAATTCATGCAGACAGTGAAACAACCAGAAGCAGGAGTGAGTGGCTACAGCCACTAAGAGGGGTCGTTAGTTCATTGCCGATAAAATAGCTGTTTTTTGAGAAATTAATTGTATCTTAGTTCTGACATATCTGTACTCTCTCAGTTAGCTTTGCCCTCGTGCCATGCCATGTGCTGGGCAGACTCTTGGGCTGGAAATATGTGAGTTCTGGTGCTGACTGCCAGTTGTAGGAAAAAGCTGGGCTGCCACTCTCAGAGCCCTCTGCGCAGGCCACAGACAGAGCTGTGGGCGTGGGGACATGCTTTGTGTTTTCCTGAGCACCTTGAACTGACTGATGCCTGTGAAACTCTGCTCCAGCAGCAGGAAGTTACATAGAGCTGTCCTCTAGCTAAAATTTAATTGAAGCTTTGCACTAATGTAGAAATCCAATACAGTGAGGCTTGGTCCTGTGCATTTAAGAAGCCTTTTGAAATTATTCCTTTCTATTTTTACAAACTATTAAATGGTATCACTTGGCCAGTAGCAAAAAGAAGCAGAGGGCAAAGGCACAATTTACCAGAACAAGCTTTGAGCAGGCAGAGTACATCCTAATCCACTAGCTGAATTATTTTGTGACTAATAAATTCGGTTTAAGTGTTCATCAAATCTGGTTTCCAGTAGTAGGATTCCAAGGACTTAAGTCAGTTATATATAAAGTTCCTGGGTTTCCCATCTGTATATGTTGATAAATCATCATGTGTTCATGAATTCATTGGTTTTCAAAGTACCATAAAAGTATAAATTTTGATTATAAAAAAAAAAGTTTATAATCCACTTCAAGGTTTTGCTAGAGACTTAAACCAAAGCAAAACAAAATTGTCAGTTAGCTGTTTGTTTGAAAGAGGAGCAGAAATATGATATTTTTCTCAGTACTATAAAGCAACAGGGTCAAATGTTGATAGATTTATTATGTATTCATAGAATGTTTTTTTTCAATGCTTTATGAAAATGGAATATAATTTGGTTTTCTACATGAATATAAACTTTTGGAGTTATGGTATGCATGAAGTTCATAACAGATTTATGTCCTGGGGTCTGTGGTAGAAGAAGGAGTATGGGAAGAAGGAGACAAAACTGTATCTCAGACCCTAAGATATCTGATAGGATTCCCTATGTCTTCTTGCAACTGCACTTATACCTACAATTTATTCTTTCCATGCAGTCTATTTTCATATAAATCTGTCTCAGCTGTGAGCCTTGTCCTGGATCCTCTGCTGTAACTGCTCACACTGCAGATATTTTCCAGCTCTGCTAGAATTTCTTTAACCAGAGTGCTGATGTTTCTAAAATTATGTTTGAGCCCAGTAGCCCAGTCAGATACACTTGGTACTATCTAAAAGTGACAAAATTCGGTTTTAAAATTTTACCAGACCCACTTCATTGTTTCTGATGTCTGTTCCTTGGTTAAAATTTTGTTCGTCGTCTGCGTAAATTAGACCAGTTTTACTTACTTATTGTAAAGCACAATGTCTGGCAACCATATGTGTTTTGCAGGTATTCTCAGCTTATTTATTCCTTCATAGTCAGAGGGCTTCCAAACCAGCCGATAATCAATCCATTCCTAAGAGAAGAATTGTACAGTAGTGATGGGAGTGTCCAGACCAGCACTAACAAAACAATCACATGATGGAGTGAAAGCAGTTGCATTTGTGGTTTGCAAGAGCCATTTCTCTGTGGGTTTGTTACCTGGTTCAGCCAGACGTTTGTAGTCATGATCTGCTCCCGTTCATTCTGCAGGGAAAAACGGAGACAAAAACTGGCCTCTAAAATGTTTCACTTTATTGCAGTAATAAGATTTATTCTCTGGGTTTTTGAGCATGATTTTATCTAGTGTGTTTCAAGACAGACATTTCTCTGAGGTTCGGCCAGTCTTGTACACATATTGATGATAAATAGTAACCCCATAAATGTAGAATTCCAAATGCCTTTTAACAAGAACAGTTATGGCAGGAGTGAGTGTAGTTATTTGGAAACAATGACCACCACCTTGCTAAGCTGGTTTCCTCCCCTACACCACTCCACTTCTCCACCTTTGATTTGAAGCAGGAGGGACATTTGACCATCAAGGAGGCCTACATGAGGTTGTGTGAGGTTGGTTTAAGGTTTGCCATGTAATCTCTCAGCTGGCAGGCTCTGCTTCATGAATTGCTGTCTCTGGACAGCAGTCCAGAAGAGAAACCTCTCTGTAGAAGATCTGCCAGGAGGATTTCTGCAGGAAAATGAGTTAATTCTCTGATCTTGAAGATGCTTGAGATTGTTGGAGCCTACAAGAAGCCTAATTTTGTTCTGCTCAAAGAGTGAGGCTATAGAGGGATAGCAACTGAGCTGTGCTGCTCTTGATCTTTGCCCATTCATCCACCTTGCTTAGATTGTTGATCACCAGGGCTTCTGGAGCAAGACACCTCCCTTTTTATGCCCAGAATCTGCAGTCTGGGGGGACATTCTGCTCGTGGTGGTAGTGCAGGACGTAAAGAGGTATGTCTGTGACCAGATGGAGTTCCCCAGGAGAGAGAGAGCACTTAACTAGAATCATCTGGTATACATGGCATTGAATCCTGTGTGTATACATATATATATGTATGTGTAGCTATATATATTATATCCAGTCTGCGTGTGTGTATGAAACCTCAGCTGTTTGTACAGTTTCCCTTACGTTCCAACAGAGTCTTTCCCATTTCCTCTTGAATTTCAGAATATAAATTCTTTATGTCTCTAAAAGTTTGCAGCAGTCCAGTCACTAGCCCTTACACAAATTCTGACAGGGAGGCAGTCATCTGTACCTTCTTTGTCATCCAGGGAGAGAGCAGCAGAGTTCAAAGCCCCAGTTCAGGAAATTATTCCCACTTATATGCTGGCTCTTGTTCCATTACAGTTAATGTTAACCTCTCTTAGTAATGATGTGTTTATATCTTGGAATAACTGTCAAAGTGTCTTTTAGACCCACTGAAATAGTTGTTATTGAATATGAGGAGTTGCTTTCATGAGATTGTTTTAACCATGGTAAACTATTCCAGCCAGAACTAATGTGTGTTTTTCTTTACAACATTCCAGTGTTCTTTATTAATAGGCCTATTAATATTAATATATTATATTCATATTTGGATGTGGCTTTGTAGCTTGTTTTCAGGCCATTGAACCACTTCAATAGAAGATGGATTAGCATTCCACTGGTGGTGGATGGTGTGCACATTGTTGGTGGGCACAGTCCAGGATAGGTCCTGACCTGGGGTAACTTACAGTAGCTGTACTGAAATCAGTGGAATGATTTTGAATTTTAGCTAGATTGAATTCTATTGGATGAAGATCTGGCCCCACTCCTTCAATGCTTAGGCATAAACTGATTTCCCCATTGTAGCTCCATTGTGAGGTATAAAACCAGTAAATTGCATGTATGGGCTCTGCCTATTAATAGTGTTACACAAATGAGAAAAGAGCAGAGATGTAGCAATACCAGTATAACTATTACTTAGAGTGCTGTGCAGGTAGTATTGAATGTAAAGGCCTAGCCTAATTTGAACTTACCACGCTGATGAGCTGTGCCAGGGAAACCTGCAGTTCTATGGATACCAACTGGGAGGAGTTGACAGCTGGTCGAATTAACTTATTGTATCTGTCAGGACTCAGTAGGTGGTTCATTAGTTTTTCTTCAGCATCTGCTGCCATGCTTCCTGTAAAGCATCACAAGACAGTATTATTAAAGGGAGACTAAAGTGACATGATGTAGGGGTCACAGAATATCTGTGCATTAGATTGTCTTTGAGAAACAATGACAGCTTTTCATTTTCTAAAGACTTGTGTGAAAAGGAGGATATGGTGCTTGCACTGATATCTGTTTTGCTGAAGCTGACTATCTTTCACAGAGCACAGATCAAAGCAGATCCCTTTTGGGGTTTTGCAATAAAATGTGAAGCTCAAATTGGTAGATACTTTTGGGATTACACTCAGAAATAGAAACTGGGAGCAAACCACCATTTAATAGCAGGGGAAGAATTATTCTGTGATCCAAAAGGAGGGGTCCAGTTGTGACTTCTCTCTTGAGTGCTGTAGGAGACAGAGTTGCAGGTACCCATACAAATTTAAAGAGTCTGATTTATGTAGAGGAAACCAGTGGATAGGCTTTAGGAGTCATAAAGGATTTTTTTAATGACTGGGGACTCTCTGGTAGCTAGTGATGTTTCTGTTTCAAAATCTGAAAACCCAAGGCAATATGTTAGACTTATTTTATGTGGAAGTAAAACCTGATTTGTGGAGTAGCACAAATACTGTAAATCTTTGATTGCCAAAGCTGGAGTCCAGTGGCTACAAAATACAGTATCTACAGGTTACTGTCAAACAAGCCTGAACATTCCCCATGGAGCAGAGCAGCTTCTGGCACAACCCCAGGGTCGTTCATTCTGTTTTCATGTTCTTTGTGTGCTTTTTAAAGTCACCCCAGTGGACTTTTCAAACCACTGTTGGCCACCTGACAATACTGATGAGCAAGGTCCTGGTAACATCATGTCAACAGAGCTGAGCCAGAGACATTGTGCATCTGTGTTGGGCAGTTCTATGTTGTGATGCTGATGAAATTACCGTGTTAGTGAAAGCAGGTTCCAATGCAACTGATAGAATGACTCTTTCATAGAAAAGGTCACCTAATTCAGCTCACCTAATTCACCTCTAGATATTGCAGAAATGAGGGTAATGTCCTTAGAGCATACTTGCTTCATTATTTCCCAGAGCAATTCCACACTGTAAAAAACACTGGCCATACAAGTATTTTAAATTTGTGGTACATTAATTTGTTCTGGGGTTTTTTTATGTTGTAGCATATCCATGAAATCTGGGGAAAGGCAGATGCCAAAAGGCCAGGATCAAATAAGCAGCCAAAGTTTGTGTGCATATCTAGAAGGTGCCACATTTCCTTGTGAACTGGGCTGCAAGTTCATAGGCTGAACAAGTCTCTCTTGAAACCTGAAATTCTTCTGAATCCCACTCACGTTAAAAAAGTACCCTAAGACCGTCTTGTTTCTGATCCAATGAAAAAGTGGAGGTAAAAGGAAAGATTATCAAACAGAGATTTCACATCTAAGAACAACTTTTACTCAAGCTCTGTGGAAAGGTTGAGTGTTGGGGCAGATGAAAGTTTGACAAGGAAGTCTCTCAGATATGTATGCTTGGCAGAAAGATTTTTGAATGTAGAAACTGAGAAAGGAATAGAGATGGAAGCAAGTTTTGGTATAGAAGAGTAACAAAGGTCTAAAGGAACTGCTGAGCCAGGCTTACTGGATAACTAAGAAGGCAAAGGGTGTGTTAGTTAAGAAAGGCAAAGGGTATGTTAGTTAAGAAAGGTTTTTATGTCTTAGAACAAAGGATAAGCCCACCTCAAACAGGAGATGTTTTTACCAAGCATAAAGATACAAGAAGTAAATAGACATGTTGATGTTGTAAGTAGAAAAAAGGTCTCAGAATTTTCCACTGCAAGAAAACTGAAAAACAACTTCTAGCTTAAACTGTAACATACTAACCTTTTGTGATTGGAGAATATAACAAGAATACTGTAATGTTAGTAGTTATGATAGGCTATAGGTAATAGTAAAGGTATTGATTGGGTGCTGTGTATTAAGATGCTCAGCAAAGAAAAGTATATAATGTATTGTAATCAGAACTAAAGCAGCTTCAGGCATGCCTACAGCTTTGGCTGACACCTGTATGCTAGGCTCTGTTACCCACGACCCTGACTGCTGTAACATCTTGGATACAATAAACAGTGTTTTAAAGAGCCTCCTGAAGTCCCGCATCCCTCGTTAGGGCTCTTACGGTTGAGGTAATCACCGGGTGTGATTTAATTCTTGTAAAACCAGCATGGGCTGTGGCCTGGTAGCTCAAATTTTTCACCTGTACTTAACTGTAACATTATTCTTCAGAATAGGCTTTTCAAGTACTTTCCAAGGCATTTGGGAAAACAAATTTGGATGAATGTATCTGTGTTGGGTCAGTCTGTTTTTTGATTCACACTTGCTTTGTACCTCCCTGCAAGTCATTATAAAAGCCCTACACCATGTGATATTTTAATATTACATTTGTTCTCAATGCAAGGTGCCTAATCAAAAGCTTATCAAGCTAGAGCTATGCTGAGTCTTGTTAAGCTTCACGTTCTGGGGTGGTTTTCTTGTGTATAGCAATCAATGAAAAGCTAAATTGGATACTGTGAAGAAAAGAGGGCCATGTTCTAGGAATAAATCTTCTTGTGGTTATAAGGATAGGTTAGAAGTCCTATGGTAGTTCAAGAGAGAATCCTTGTTAGAGTTATTTTATTGTGTTCTTTGGTAGATTTTTATGTTGGGTATGTTTGTAATAAATATTTTTTTAGTAGACATTCCCACTGTTGCATATATAAGTGATGTAAGCATATGGATATAATTAAAATATAAATAAATCGTCAGTTTGTTTGTTTCATTCAGTGGTCACTGAATGCTGTTAGAAAAGTGAGTTCTTTTTTGAATTGTTAACCATGTTTTCACTGCATTGCTGCCTTCATTTGTGAATATTCCAGCACAGAGAGTATTTGCTAAACAGGGAGTAAGAAGTAGGAACTGTAGAATATTTGTGGAAAGCTAATTCTGGATTTGTAATTAGTTTTAACTCTGAAAACTGCTTTTAGCAATTACAGTTGTCTGGTCTGCAAATCCAAACATGATGTGGGGTCTGCATGTCTGATGAGAACAGCTCAGATTTCCAAGTACTGACTGTTAATAAACTTTATGTGGATTAATGACAAGACATGACTTTAATTATAAAATATATTTATTCAACAATTAATCCCTTTGAGAAATTATTACCTGTTCTTAGTGAAGGCATTCCTTCACTAGGGGTAATCCTTTATAAAATTCCAGCCTTTGTAACTTAGTAATCAGAAATAAAGGGGCTACTCTGTCACCTTATACTCAGAATAATACTCAGAAGCCTGTATTACACACCACTAGATGTCAGCCCTGCACTGCATTAAAACTTATTAAAAACCAATCTCTCTGTAAATACTGGGGGAAAATGACTGTTTCTTGTCTAATTTTTATGGTCTACTTTCCATTAACAATCTACATATAAACCAGATGGCACTTAATGAGAACAAAATTACCAGGCGTCCAGTTTCATCTTCATGTGCATTGTGTGTCAGTAACCAGGCCTTTGAAACTTCTCTTTTTCCTCTCAGGGTTGGAAGAAATGGAAGTGCAGTTTCCCCCACAAACTGGTTTGTTTGGTTCTTTTCTCCCAAATAGCAGTAATCGCCAGAGATGTTGCAGAGGGTTGACTGATGCTTTTAGACAAACTATTTTAACAATGATCAAGCAGTCCTAATTTGGGAGTGGAGTATCTTTGTGTACTGAAAGCAGTAATAAATAAAGCCCATTGGGGTGGATCCTGAGCTGGGGAAATTATTTTAGCTTCACTGAACATGCTGCACATCTGCTCTGTGACAAGAAGAGCAATCACCACATAACTTGCAGTACACATTCCTCAGTAAGTTTGTTTTCTCTGTGGGACTATGGGCATTAAAAAAAAATTCACCAAGATGCTTCCAATTTCACAGCAGAAGAAACTAAACCACAGACTTCATTCATTCTTCTGTGGAGACTTATCTTTTTACATAGTCTAATTTAAATCATAAAATGAAATAACTAGACGTCCTGTGTTATGCTGTTTGATTTTAGTGTAATAACAAATTTGTTGGAGTGATTTCCACAGAAAAGTATAAGAAGCATGGCTGAGATATACAGGCAAGTTCACTGCTATTACTCTCTACATTTCAAAATGGAAGACATATTTCTAGTGTTTCTCTAAATTCAGTTCTCATAATAAATGTTGAAATAGTATTTGTTTAGAAGTAGCATTGTAGCATGTGTTATCATTTTAATCTTTACTCTCTCACAAATAAGTGACATACGGAGTTCCCATCTGTAATCAGGAAAGAGTAAGTAAGAAGCAGCAATGAAGCAGTCCCATTATCTTTTCTGAAATGACTTCATGATGTTGCTTCTCAACATTACTCTCAAGCAAAAAGATTTTCATAACCTCTTAGAAGAACACATGCTGATTTGGAATGTTTTTTGTTCCAATGGAAGTAGCAGTGAATTTACTGTATTTCAAAGACTTAATTTTGACACTGCAATTAATGCAAATAAAAAAGGAAATACTCAGGGGTTTAGAAGTGCATAATTTAAAAATCTAAAGTGGGCCCTCACTCTCCTTTTGTTACAAAGCAGATGTTTTCTAAAGTTGCCTTTCAGAGACAGAAGAAACAAAACAAGTGTGGAATGAATAGGTAAAAATGGGAAGTGTGTGATCTGATTATCTTGGTTCAGTTTCAGCCAGTTTCTCTCAGAGCACTTCAGTGGAGCCTCTCCGTGGGAAGAAGCCCCCATGCTAAATGCTGCTGTCAGGCTGTTGTGTTGGCTAAAACATATCCAAGAAATCCTGATAGTGGGAGGGAAACGTTCTTGTATAAAAAGCATAAATATATGCTTTTTGTAGCACATGTTTACATATGACAACTTACACTGTTTCCATTCTAATTTAAAAAATTAGGAAGTATGAACTTTGCAAAATATAGGAACTTGAGAAAATAATGGTATAGGGATGAGATCTGTCATATTTATGGATCATGTCATGGTTCATTTTTTTTGCTTTCAGCACAATATCTGCTTTTCCTCTCACAGATGATCTTGGGAGCATCTAAAGGGTATTATTTAGTCATTATCATTGTCATGTCCTGCAGTTATGTAATTTTATATCCAAACTAACTGTCTGTCCATATTCATTGTAGTGCACGTGCTGATACCAAATGAGCCCAAAACAACACTAAAATAATTAATTTTATACATCCTGTTAAAGTCAGCAACCTCCCAAGGTGATGGTTACAAATTGTCTGTGAGCTCATGTCACTGTCCTACCTCGTACTCCCAAAAGCTCTCAGCATTCTGAAACTATGAGAAAGAAAAGGTCACTTACCGTTCAGACAAAAGGAGCCCACTACAAAGAGAATGAGGGTGTACATTTTCCTCATGGCAGTAAGAAGATGTGGATTGCTGTTCTGCAGCTTAGACAGCTGGCAATAGGCTCTGCGGGCAGGGATGCACAGGGAAGAGATGTAAAAGCAAACCTGAATCTTGGAGGTATGAAATGCCTGGAAAGAGACAGACAGTAGGACCTGACAGAAGCGTTCTGCAAAGTGCAATTTTCATGAGCATAGTGGTCCCTCCCCCTTTGCAGCTGTTTAAAGAGCTTTGTGAAGAGGAAAAGCAAATAAGAAGAGTGAACCTAATGTAATAATGTTGAAAAAGAGGAGATGAAAGAGCAAGCTAAGGGACATGATGTGCAAAACACAACTGCTTAATTCTTGCTACTAGAAAACATTTAAAAGGCATTCTGATTAATGAGTGCAGTGGGTGAGAATAGCTGTGTGGGAAAAACCGATTATAACTTTGTGCCATAAAACCTCATAGTGTTAATAAATTATAGCCCCAGAAGAGGGATATTTGCTGTATCAAGAGAGAAAGTTTATTATCTACTGTCAACCCTTTTCCACTCCAAGGAAACTTCCACTTTCCACATGTGATCTCTTTAAACTAGAGCTGCAAAAACTTTTTGGGAGCACCAAGAGAAGAACATAAAATTTGTTGTCATTAGCATCTGATAAGATTTTTAAAAGAAAGCTAAAGCAATCTGTGGTGAAATAGCAGTAGGGATAAAGACACTCCAGAGGAGCATTACAGAAATTCTGTGGAATTCATCTTTTAGAGCTAAAGGGTTTAGCAGACTGCAGAGTGTCATGTGTTTTGGGACTTGCTATGGGAAGATTTGTCATGTTGATAATCTCTGAATTTCTGCAAGCTTGCTAGGTTTTTTCTCTCTCTCTAGGGAACTGAGCAGTTCTATAAACAATCCCTGTATTCTCAAAATAACAGCTGGTTGTTTTCTACCCTGCTCCACAATATGGAGATATGGGTCTCTATCTCTCTTTCAGCCAATGATACAGAGAGTTGTTATCACTGAGCTCTAGGCATTCTTGTACTAGGCACGAAGAAGAAAGCATTGGACTAAGATGGTACTAAGCATTGTTGTTGTAAGAGCATTGCACCAGGGCGTTGTACAGAAGCATTGTATGAGGCATTAAGCCTCAGGCCTGGAACATGGAGCCGATCATAATAAAACTATCTTAAGCCTTCTGATACATGGAGTCAAAGTCCTTATGCACGAGGGAAACAACCAACCACCACAATTGGAAACCCCTCGTGCGGAGAGCAACAGCAACTGGTGCTTGAAACGTGGAAGAACCAACAATAAAGATTTGTGTAGAAGGTGGGGGCAAGAAGATCTTATGTGCCCTTTGCAAGCACTATAGGACAGGCTGGAGTCCATGGATAGAAAAAAAACCAAACCAACTTTGATCCCCTGTAACTTCTAAACTTTTCTATACATATATGTAATCAATTTTGTTTAGAGGTGCATTTATTGTATTTATGCTATGCAAATGTCTCAGATGATAAAAAGTTCTGTGGGCTATATATTGGAATTGATGGTTGATGACTTCTGTGTACTCAAAAAAATTTCTCAGCACCCTGTTGCCTTATTGTTAAATATACCAACATTAATGTGCTGGGTTTGCTGAGCCTGGTATCAGGGGTCACCCATGCAAGTTCCTGCCTGTTATTTTCAGTCTTTTTTTCTGCTTTCATCACTCCCTTTTCTCTCTTATTCACTATCTATTAGCTAGAATTGGGACAGTTTAGACTGGAGAAGAGAAGGCTCTGGGAGACCTTAATGTGGCCTTTGAGTACTTAAAGGGGCTTATAAGAAAGATGAGGGCAGCTGTTTTAATAGGACAAGAGGAGATGTTTTTAAACTAAAAGAAGTGGATTCAGTCTAGGTATAAGGAATTAATTTTTTACAATGAGAATGTTGAAACACTGGAACAGGTTGCCCAGAGAAGTGGTAGATGGTAGAGGCCCCATCCAAGGAAACAGAGTCAGACTGGACAAGGCTCTGAGCAACTTGGTCTAGTTGAAGATGCCCCTGCTCATTGCAGGGTGGAGTGGGACTAGATGATCTTTAAAGGTCCCTTCCAACTGAAATTATTCTATGATTCTAAATAGTGTGGGACCCAAGAGAGATTGTGAATGGTTTCAGTAAGACAAACAGAACAGTCACAATGGGGAAATCTACTTAAAAAAAACAGTGCAGTCCTAGTGAGTACCTGTAAATAGACTAATTGCATGAAAATATGACACTGTTTCTCTGTCTTTCTCATGTTTAATCAACAGCATGTAAAAAGAGACTATAGAAAACTGTTCTCTTGCAACAGTCAAAAAACCTAGGAGGTGTGTCCCAAGTAAAGTCTTTATCCTGAACCTTCCACTTTATGCTCCTCATAACAGTGTACTTGTCATGTACCTTGTCAGAGGCTTGTACATCAGAGACCTTGCTATACTCCTGAGCCTGCTAGGCAAGATTGTCTCTCCTAATGTACGGGGAATTGCTTTCACAGAGCTTAACCTTCAGATAATAAGGGTGTGTTTGAGCAAAGTACCAGTGTGATGGGGAAGAAACACTGCATCTGTTTCTCAGTTGTTACTTTCTGATATCGGACCTATTTCTCCCTAAAGGCAAATCTTCCATCTGCCATCCCAGCCTCTGGGGTTTTGCAGTGGTTGTAGAAGGAACAGATGTGTGACCCCAGAAGTCACTGTGTTTGTACCATTTTATGCTGCCTGGTGCTTGAAAGCTGAGTAGCAGTTCAGGGTATAAGAAAACAGGCTGGGATTGCTTCTCCAAAGCAGTGGGCCCTCATGGAGCCAAAGGGTCACAGACTATAGACTGATTGCTCGGGTTATCCTGCTGAAGCTGAGGTGGAAGGCAGGAATTACCACAGCCGGCTTTCATATTCCTTCCTTTGCCATCCATTTGCATTCATTCATTCTTTTAGAGGCTCAAGGTCTCCCTTCATCACTCGTGCTCTGCAATTGTTTTCCCCACAGTGATGCTGCAGGATTCATTAAGTTGAGGTCCCGAAATGAAACGCCTTTTTAGCAGACATTAGCATATGTGATCTTGTGGATTTGCATGTTAATGCACTGTGAAAGCGTGGGAATGGCACGGCAGGGAACTGGCCGGGGTTGTTGCTAGTGCTGTGATGCTTTGCATGCCGTGGGGTATTAGAGCTCTTAGATGCATGAGGAATGCAAGATGTTCAAGTGTCCAGGGAAATTGGCACTTGAACAGTGGATTTATCATGATGATTTCCAGCTGCTGTTTGCATTAGGAAAGAACCAGTCAGAAATGCTGGGGCTTTCAAAGTGGAAACAACCTAGGGTAGAGCCGGCTTCCTTAATGACACACGTACAGGTTCAGGGAGTTTGCTGCAAAAATAAATGGTTCTGGGTGGAAGGGCACAGTTAGTTTCCAGTAGTTGTGATGCTGAAATGAAGTTTCAGAAAACAAAGAACTGATTTAATGTTGCACTACCAGAACAGCTGTCACTTTCTGGTTGAAAATTGCTACAGAAAATGTCAACTAATGGCAATTTTTTTTCCCCTAGCCCCTTTTAGGTGTGAAGCTAACCATATCTGCAAAAGTCCTGGCTCATGTCATCAGCAACATGGCTTACGTTGCTTTCTGTTTGGTTGAAAAATTGAACTTTTTACAAGTAACTTCTGCAAATTCCCATAGGGCTCTGCAGGTAAAATCCTGGTTTTCCCTACTCACCACTACCTAGATGAGCTCATTAGAACAGCTGTACTGGAGCTAACATTTTGCTTTTCTGGGGTGTTTTTCCTTACAAGTCCTACAGTCCTATTAGAGAAGTGGGATGCCTCAGTCATTCTGGTGCTAATGTTTTTGGGTCAAATTGTACTGCTGCAGCTTCATTTCACTGTACTGTAGTGTAGCCCGATATAAAATATGCTAGGCAAAACAAAACTGTGGCACTATAGTTCCAGTAACTGTCAGCTGGATGAGCTTAGCTAAGTCCTCACAACTGTTAGTAGAAATTAGTGGGAAGGGCAAGGGTATGTGGAACACTTAGTCCACTGTAATCTAAAGCTTTGGAATTTAGTAAGCTTTTTTTGGATTAGTAGATGCTTTATATTGGAGAACTAGTTTTCATCCAGAGGCTTACTCTATAGTGATGGTCTGTGTCTATCTGGATAATCATGTCATAAAGTCTGTTTCCTACAGCATTTCTGTAGATACATTTGCCTTCCCAGACAGGTTCTAACGAATTTGTACAGGTATTTGTAATAGGCTCTCTTCAGGCAAGGCAAAACACAGTCATGCTCTTGCAAAGGGTAAGATGGTAAATTATCAGGTAAATAACACTCCTTTAGGGTTTCAAATTATGATACTATATGTTATCCCATCAGAATCTGCTCCAAACCTCCAAAATGTTTCAGAGAATTGCCACTCATAGCACTGGGACAATGTTACCAACAGGAATGACTTGGTAGCAATGGATGCAATTCCAGCTTTCATGGTTAAAATGCAAATTATTATGGATAAATGAAAAGCCACCTTTCTGCTCTGGAATATGCCTGATGGCAGACAAAGTCGCTCCTGAAAAACAGTGCTTTCCTTTTCTGCTTAATTTTGGAGGCTGTTACCAGTGCTTCGTGAGCTACAGGTGTGTTGTGTTTGTAGAGTACTTAGGCAATAATATTAAGGCCTCTACCACTCACTGATTGCCTTCAATATCTTTAACCTTTGAAGTGCACAAGTGTAGCAAGTCCAGAGAGCTCTCCAAGGCAGTGCAGAAGCATCAGCTGGAGGTGGTTATGCTATTTTGGAGCTGATACTCTTATTTTTATTAGTCTTCTTTTGCTTCCTCTTACTTGCTTTGAGATTTATTGCATGAAAACCTGCTGAGTGCCCAATATATGACTGGCCAACAGTGATGCATTCTTCGAAAACATTGGAACTGAAGCTGTAGCTTTTGTATGAAGTTAATAAAAAGGGTAAAATATGTGCACATCCTTCTGTGTTCTATATGCAGCATAAGCATTTTTACATGCTCTTACTTTCTGAAGTAAAAACTCTAAATGTAGATTCCAGGAGTAGGAAACAATTTCTTAAGTTTATCTGTCTTGGTACATAATTCTAAATAAGAAACTGTGTTTGTTTACCTGCCAAATCAGTGTAATTGCTGTGCAGTTTCCAGCTTTGGTGTAACAACAGAGTGTACTACATCTCTTGGTAAAGTCCATTTGTAAGCTTTTAATATTCACAGGGTTTTCTAGATTCAGCAGAATTGCCCCTTTTAATCCTCATCACTTTCTTTATTATTAAACAAAGCCTAAGAATCAGTTACTAAGGATTTATTTCCAGCTTTTTCCAGTATTTACACCTTCCTACTGAAATATGTGGAAAGCCCTACAGCAAAAACCTACAGCAACAAACTATTTACCATGGGTGTCAAAAATTACAATGCATGTAACATTGCTGTGAAATAGAACATCATTATCCCAAGAGTAAGAGTAAGCAGCCTGTGCTAAGGCAAATGCACAGTCAACTATGCAGATTGAAATTTTAGTACCATTTACTACTGTGTTTTCTGCAGTAATTGGTAAGCTATTGAGAAAAGCTCTACTGTCTACCAAAAGTAGATGCTATGAATAAATCAAACATGATATTTTCAAGCTGTCGTGGAGTTTATTGTTGCAGGGCCAGACCTGCAGATCTGCTTGGACTGTAGAGTGATGTGAGTTTTATCCATGAGGTTGACAAATTTTGTACTGGCCAGACTTGCATTAGAAGGGTCACTTTTTTGGCAGTAAAATGATTTTCCTTCTCAAGAGGCCTCTCTTTGCTGCAGGATGTTAATAGCAATAGATAAGTAGCTGGTCATCTGGAAAAGCCAGCAGTGCTGTGGTGCAGAACACGTTCACTGCAAAATTGTTAAGAGTTTTACTTGAATTCTAACTACTGCTGTTCAGTGAGACAGACCTGCTCACTGCTACCTCCTTCCTTGCTTTCATGTTGGGCCCATGCCAGGGTAGTAATGGCTCTTCTGTACAATGGGCTTTTAGGATGAGACATTGGCATTTGTGGATTAATCTTCTGTTACTGAGATCACTTGTGTGCCAGAAAAAAATAAACTCTCAACTGTTTGTGGCACAGTGCAAAAGGTTTCTCTCTTGCACCCGTGGTGGAGTGAATCAGAACTTCTGTATCTGCACATCCCTTCAAATGGAGAAGGAGGAGAAGAGTGAAGGACAACTGAACTGTTTGAGCTTGACCTTTTTATTTAGAACTGCTACATTTCGAAATGAGAAAATAGAAAAAGTGCACTAAAAAAGAGGGCTTTAGGACACAAGACTGAGAGACACAAGACACAGGCTTTGTTCTCAGCTCTACCACAAGTCTCTGGGGCTGTGTTTAGATAAGCACTATCCATGCTCAGTGCTTCATTTTCCCCAGGTGTAAAGCAAAGATAAGGATTTTCTAAGAACTAACTAATATTTGTAAAGGGCTTGGATGGCAAGGAATGAAAAAGAATCATGAGAACACAGGAAAACTGTGTAGTACTTTGGCTTTCACACTTCTGCTACCAATGAGGCTTTTGCTTTCCTTTACAAGCAAATGAAATGGATATTGGGCTTGTCTGTCATGAAGTTAATTCGGTCTCTCTAAACTGATTCATTAAACATGTTAAATGTAAAGAAAGGTGGCCAGGATGGATTACCAGGGCATGTGGTTCTGTAAATATGGGAGGCCATTATACATAAAATTTTCAATATGAGAGACTTTCCTCAAGGTCACTTAAAAGTGTTTGGGTACCAGTCAGATTGTTCCTGCTGCGCTGCACTGCAGAGAAAGATGGAACTGAAAACACTGGTGGAAAAGGCCTCACAGGTGGAGAGGCAGGTACAGCCTTAATTTTTGCCTAGAGAGAAGCTCCAAATTTAATTCTTTAAATTTAGGGCTTTTGTACCTTCTCAATTTGGGAAGCAGCAGGTACTGGGAGAATTGGAACCCAGATGTCTGATACCAGAGCAGATAGCTGGGAGATGGAACTCTGTGTTGGATGCAGAGGGTAATGGTGCCAGAGCTGAAGTGAGATCTAAGCAAGATATTTTTTAGTTCTGTCCACAGTCAGGTACAGGACAGCAGCAGGGAGTGGCAGCAGGGAGTGCTGCCAGTCATGTTGATGGTGAGCACAGAGCTAGCCACAAAGAAGGCAAGGAAGGCTTTCGTACCAATGCCCTGGTCACCAGATGATCCATAGCCAATCCAATGGATCTGCTGCTACATAACCTGGGCTCCCCAGTCGTGCTCTGCGTTTGGGTTGGAGAGGGCACTGACTGCTCGCCATGTGACCAGCTGGAGCACAGGCTGTGTGTGAAAGCAGCAGCTGTGCCTGTTCCTGACCGTTCTTGGAGACTCCTTGCCGTGGCCTGGCCGCTCTGGCAGAAGTGGTGACGTGTAGGAGCAGGAACAGCAGATGGCGACCGAGGGCTTGGCTGCGGCTGTATACAGGACGGTCATGGAAGCACGAGAAAGGGATACTATGCAGGATAATGAAGCAATTCCCAGGTCCTGGATTTGAAAATTCAGTATTTATATCTCAAGTAACAAAAAAATTTGTAAAGTAATATGTCATTAGTCATCTGTCTGACCTGTTGGGTTTGTTGTGGTTATATCACGTGATCTAGTAGAAGATCCTATTACTGCCTGCAAACTTTGCCATGTGTAGAACTTGTGAACCTGTCATGTAACCACTAGCATTTCCTCTGCCCTTCCTTCAGCTTTGGTATACTAAGAAAAATTAAAAGAATAGGAAGCCATTTTGGAAAACACTCTAATTGCATATTCTTTATTTTTCCAGGCTAAAAATAGAGCTCCTTTGTTTACTAGACAATACCCCAATCTCTCAGTATTACACATCAATATACATTTAATGGAGAGACATGAGTATCTAAATACAGGCACTTGTGTTTGATGGATTTTTTTTGTAATTTAGAGCAAGAATCTAAACTTGAATTTAGATTTTTAAGTATGTGAAGCTTTTGAAGCTCCATCAGTGTCCCAAATTAAAGGTTTTTTCTTTTGCCTTACCCATCATAGCACAGCAGAATTTGTTATTTCCAAGTCAAAGGAAGCAGTTCCTCCTGTTTCTTCACATTCGGTTTTTGTAAGTTTCTTTAATGCCTCTGGTTCTATCATCTGCACTATGTGGAAAGCGGTAATTTGTGCTGACATCATCTAACTGCCCTGAAGAAAAAATATGTTGCATATCACCAATGAAAGGGAAAAATGTACCCATAATTTAGGGCAATAATGGGGTTTGTTTCACAAACTCTCATAGCATCTCACACACTGACAGATGCCACTAACATTAGCAACATCTTGGGATTCTGTTGTATGGATTTAATCAGTTATGACTGAAAGGAAATCATTACGAGGGCCTCAATTTTGTAACCACTTCTGGGCCTTATTATCCTTTGTGGCAGTCGTGCTTATAAGAGCTCAGGAGATGTTTGTTTTTCCAAGCAAGGAAACCCACACAAATTACTGATATTTCAGGGGGTTGGTGGAAGTGAGGTTCTGATGCTGAATAAAAAGCTGGGTCCTCCTCCCCAGCAGCAAACTCCTGTGACAGCCTAAATTGATGGATGGACATTTGTTGGTTATTTGTAGTTCTTAACCTGCCAGGGCTGTGCTGATGGCCCTGCCATCAGCACAGCAGCGTGCCAAGCAGGCAGCTGCAGTGCCCAAAGGGGGAACACCTCCTTTCTATTTCCAGCCCATGCTGTCCCTGAGCCACACAGAGCTCACCGAGGCAGCTCTACCCAACAGCATCTGTGACCTTATCTTTAACTTCCATATGCACCTCATTGCTTCTATGTTTTTTCTCAGTGGATGGAAATCATGTTATATGACACACAAGGCAATATATTGCCTCTAGTTTAAGAAATTATGTTTCAAGAGATGAGGTATCTGATTGAGTAGTAAAACATTTGATTCAGCAGGTAATAGATCTGACTCACTGGGTCATTAATTTGTTTCCTAAGTAATCATATAAAGCGATTAACCAAGCATCTGGCTTACTACATGTTCTGGTTTTCTTTTTTTTAATCCTGTATAATTAACTTATGTATGTCCGTGTGATTCCCCTCTAGCAGTCCATAAAATCTCTGTCAAATAGGGTTTGTGACATGTCTATCCCAGTGTGTGGTCAAAAACAATAGTGGCCCTATTGTCACATACAGCTCAACAGCAGTCACTCTGAATGTGGCCATGAGCTAAATATAAACATAGGATACATCTGCTTGTCAGTAAAGGTGGTGTATTTTTAGAATTCAACTGCAACCTTACAATTTCTTGTATGTTATTGAGAGGCTTCAGAGATGACTGTGTCTTCCATAGCCAAAAACCTATTTTGAGTTCTACCCAGTACAATCTGTATTCCATCTGCTCCTTATTTATGGCAGTCTGAAGCATGCCAGCATGCTAGGGACAAAAACCGTCATGTTTTGACTAGGCTAGAACCATGTCTGTGATATTCTTGTTACAGTCCTATTTGAGGCAGTAGGAGTAACTAATTTAGTGGAACTAGCAGAAAACCAGATAGATCATCACTGAACTAATTTTGTGAGGATTTTTCTTGCTGAAAATGTTTTAAAAATATTTTGTGTTGTCATCATTCCATCAAAATGTTCTGATTTTGAATAAGTTGTAAATATTGCAGGCACTGAACTGGAGATACCCTGAGGTGAAAAGCTTCTAGTCTCTGATTGCCACTGATTTCCTTTCCCAGAGTTTTAATAATACTTAGATTCCTCTTTTTAGAATTCTTTGTTTAAATGGTCATTTTTCACTGGGAGCAGGAAGATGCTTAGTTTGAAGCCTGTGCACTCATTTGAAATTCTGAGCTAGGTTGGGTATTTCTGCTTGCCCCTGCCTGGTGTCTGACAGATGTGTCCTGACTTCTTATGCTTTACATGACTCTTTTCTGCCTAAATACCATTTTGTTGAGATTTCAGTTAGTTCTAAGAGCAATTAATTTTTGTAAAAGCTGTTAGTGAGGAATTACTTTTCACCTGAAGACAGCTGCTGAATGTGAGCACCTGAGAGAAAGGTGAATCCTTTGTCATTGGAGCTTTGAGGTTTGTCCTCCAAAGGAGGACACTCCTCCCAGTCCTCCTGGTGACCTGAGTTCCTTTATCACTGCACTTTGAGAAGATGATGTCCCTGAGGCTGCTGGCATTGAAACACAGTGGTAAAGCAGTCTTAGAATGTGACATAAAAGGGGTTGGAAATCAAGGTGTTGGAAAACAGCTTCTTAAGGGTTCAGTTACACTGTCTGAGAAATGGGGACAAACTGCTCAGAGAGCTTATAATGCTTGATTTCTTTATAAAGGCTAAATGTATTGGGACAAAGAATTTTAAATTGCTGTTTGTTAAAAATTTATCATCATCCCTTAGTATATGGGAATGGCTAATAAAGAGGCCACAGGCCTTTCATAGCATCTTTAGCAACATCAAGAGAAGCTAGCTTTGATGAAGTTTATCATTCCTAGATTCAAAAACTTCTCTTTCAGATGAATCCTTTGGGTTTTGCCTAATTCTCACAAGAAAAAGCTCTTTTTTAACATGCAAAATTTATGATCCACTTATAATCAAACTGTCTTGTGTTGCTCTGAGCCTAGTGGTTCTTTCTGGGTTGGGCTACCAACACTGGGATCAGGGAGGCTGCAGAAAGTGAGTGATTGGCAGAGAGACAGCAGAAATGTGTGGATTATGAAGATATGAATATCTGTGCTGGGAATGAAATTGGATTTTCAAGTGAACAGAATTTTCCCCACTGCTCTCAAAGCAGATCTGTAGGGGTTTGTTAGGTGGAGCTGAGAAGACAGAGAGGAAGGAGCACTTCTTTAGTGCACAAGGCTTTCAAGAGGTGACTTTGGGAAATGTTGTATGGAACAGCTCTCTGCTTACAGAGGAATAAGAGGAATTGTTCCAGACTTTCTGTGACCAGCTGAGTCCCTTGGTGAAACAGTTTCAGAAAAGGTGGTCATGAGGAAGCACAGGATATTTGCATGTCATGTATTACCTTTTTTTTTCCCTCCTTACATTCCTCTCTGTCTGACTGAAGTCAGCTGCTGTGTGGTAAGTAGGAGGAAATATCATATCCCCCAGCTTTCCCAAGTTCTGCCTCTGACAGCTTGTGTTCAAAGGACTCTCCTGACTGATGCCTTACTTCCCACTACCCATCCCATGTCTGCGTGGGTTCCCTTGCCAGGGAGACCTCCAAAGCTGCAGCAGTAGGATTGATCTGAGCACACACACCATTGGTGTGGAGTGCTGCTTGCTTTAAACCAACAGCCATGCTGTTTATATTCCAGTTATACTCTCCAAAGCACAGCTGTACTGGAAATATCAGTGCAACCCATTTGTCCTGGCCCTTGTATCATGTTTGAGCTGAGGGTACCATGGATGTGAGCCTGTAGGAAACTGCAGATCCCACAGGTCTTTTTCTTCCTTATGCTTTGCCACGCAATTATTTTGGTTTATATTGGCTTCAGTGCTTTTTAAAAAATTATTTTCAGGGTGTTTCATATTACCTTATTGTGTACACTTGTGTCCTGGTTTAGGGCAATTTTGAGAGAAAATCTTCTAAAGGAGTTTTCTCTAGAAAGCAAATTCAAGCGGCCCCTCCCCCAGCAAGTTAGGGGAAAAAAGATTTCCTTGGAGCGAAAGTGCGAAAAAACCTGTTTAATTAACAAACAGAAGCATTCAGCAGAATGAAAAGAAAATGGAACAATATTAAACAATAGAACTTTTGCCACTCCAGAAGAGATGACAAACTCAGAGTCCCAGGATGTTATCAGTCGCTCTGGTGCTGGAAATGCTGCGGGCCTGGCCCGGCCCGGCGGGCCACAGGTGTGAGCTCCCGGTCCTCTTCTGGGTGTTCAGTCCAGAGCAGGTTTAAACAGGTCCAAAGGAAAAACCAGAGAACTACAGCCCAAAGAACTTCTCTGCCTCAGCTAGCTAAAACTAACTTGAAAAAGCGAAGAAGCAGTGTCCTGCTGCAGACACACCGTCCTGCCGAAGGGATGTGGAGGAGGACAGAACAAAGTATGAAAACAAACTGTGGCCTTCATCGTTCTCCCCCTTCGCTCTCAGAATCAATCTTAAAGGTGCAAAAACCTATTTTCTGAGCTACGAATATTTATGTTTCTGAGCTACGAATATTCGTCTGCTTACGAGCAGACGAATGGGGATAATGAGCCTCATAAAGTCAACCTAGGACAACTTGGAAAATACTTCAATTAATATTTTATTAATATTATTTGTACAGGCTGTTTTCAGGCAGCTGCAATAAAAAGAGATATAATCTCATAGAAGGTGCTACAGAGGATAAACAACTCCCAGGTGGAAAGGCTGTGTCTGACACTTCACTTTGTATTTCAGTCTTCACAGAAGATAGCTTTGAACTAACTAGGAATCACACTCCAAAACTAGAGCTGCTCTGGAATGAATCTATGTGAATGCGTGGTAAGTGCTGGAAAGGATGCAGTGCTTTTAAATCCACTTGAAGGGCTGCTGTACCACCTGCTCATGGCTACACTGCCATCAGGAGTACTTTGAGAGACAGGGATCTAAACCAGAAGTACAGAGGATTCTTGTGCTTAGAGCCCTGCAATGCCACGAGTCAGACAGGTGTCTGAGGAGACAGGTTCCACAAAACTGCAGGCAGCCAACTTGTCAAGACAAGAAGGATACTTGTGTGGGTGAGTGCTGGAAGCACTGACAATACTAGAATGCCTGGGGGCATGTCTGTGTGTACCCATGGGAAAATCCTTTGTCTACTGTCTGTCAACTCTTCTAAGTATCTGAAAACTTACGCACTGCTTTGCCTGAGGTCATGCAAAGAATTAAGGCTCTCGGTCCCCATGGTAAGTGGTGGGTTTTTTATATAGAGTAAGGTAAGTATTTTATTTGGGCTTAGCACCCAACTACATGCAATGTTATGTTGTGCTATAATTTAAGCACCTTCTGCTGCCTGAAAAAACCAAGAAACCCCAGAGACTCTGGTACCCAGCCTTCTTCTCTTTAGTTGCTTGGGTCATTCAAGAATTGCTTGCAGTCATGAGTAGGTCAGACCCAGGAATTTTGGAACTGGCTGAAAATGGAGTCTGGTTTGCAAGGCTGTTTCTAGTACACGTTCCCTGATTAATCAAGATGAGTATACAGGGATTTCTCTCTGCTTGTGGTTGCCTGTCTGCAGAGGTTCTGAAGTGGTTCAAAGCCTTGCCCTTCTGGTGAGCACAGCTTTAATCAGCTTTGATGTTCCAAAGTGACTGGGGCCAACTGGGCAGGAATGTGACATGAATAAGAACTCTTGTTTTACCAGGAAACAAGGCTTTGAATAGAAACATCAAGTCACTACCCACAGGAGTTAAGGAGATGGGCTTTTCCTTGTTTTATTTGCTTTTTACTCATAGGGTGTTTTTTCATATTAGGATGGTAGTAACATGGAATCTTATTTTCCCAAGCCCTCTGATTTTGCTCCTTTAAATCTCTCACAATTTGTTAATCCTAATATTTTTGTGAATTAATTATCCACAAGACCACTTTTACTGTTGAATTTCTAGAGACATTTTTTCCTTCTCTAACTTGACTCTTTACACCCCATTACTCCTTCCTTGCCTTTAGCCACTTCCTTCCCTTTTGCTTAACACATCAGCTGGTTTTTCTTCCAATTTTATCACAGCACTGGGGACCTCCAAGTTGGCAAAAGCATGAAACCACTTCACTGATGGTTCTTGCTATGTTTGCCAGTACCCAGCTGGAGAACTAAATGCTGATAAGCCAGATACAGTCTAATTTCATTGAACTTCGTATTACTGTGAGATCCAAACCACTCACTGCTTTCTGTGCATCAGCTGATTCCTTTCTGTTATGACTCTGAGAGCAGCACTCAAGCTGGTTTTATGCACACTGGGTATACAAGAGGGGTAGTGGAACTAAGAGTGATCATCTATCATGTTCTACTGGAACAGAATTGCAGGGAAATTTTCTGTGGGAGCTTTTCCCTTTTATTACTCACCTGTAGATTTACAAGTGCTCTTGTAAAGCAGGAAGGAGGCTGGGTTCAGAAAGCAGCAGGTGCAGCAACTGGTAGCTTTCTACATGAGGAAGGCTGAATTTCACTTTTGCTTTACTATCAGTGACTTTTTCCCCCTCTGATATTAGTTGTGCCATTTCTGCAGACCCAGATCCTAACCTGTGTACAATCAATGTCACCTTAATCAGGTGTGATGAAAAATGTATGCTCTAAGTCTGGCAATAATACATTAGAATTCCTGGTTACTGGCTCAGTATTTATTGCAAGCATTATTAGTTAAAATAATTCTAAAAAGAGAAGTAATGTGTTTTGGTTTTACTTCTCTCACCTCTTAGAGAACCATTTGGGTCCATCACTAGGTTCCTGCAGGAGGAATTTTCTAGTGACTGCAGTATAGCAATAGTTGATTACTTTTGTCAGGGAAACAACAAATAGCCCAGCTCCTGAGCTGCTGAGCCCAGGCCAGCTGTGTATTCTTCCAGAGAGGTTGCTGTTCCTATACAGCTCCCAGGGGTTAATGGTATTGAGCTGACTCCTTGGGTTATGTGCTCCTGGGGCATAATAATAATAATATAATGAGCTTCTCCTGTTTGGCTCATGAGTGTGCACATTAATTGAGGTATTTTTTTTAATCTTGCAGCTATTAAAAAATCAAAGTAATCTATCATATTAAAGGATGATTAACTGGCTAGGTTTATTTCTGATAATTCACTTAATAAGTCATCTCATTAGCAGGAAGATGGTAGCAACCAAAATGTGAGATGGTTCTTAATGATTTTTTTCCTATATCCAGGAGTTTTGTCCTAGAAGCATAAGAATTCTTTATAACTGAATGCAACAGAGAATAGAGTTGGTTCAGATGTTTCCTTGGTCTTCCATTAAGAGCATTTGGAGTAAACCTGAGCCTTACTGCAATCACTGGAGAAGGCAACCATCAGTCAGAGAAGAGAGCCATGAAAAGAAATCTTTTTTTTGCCCAAGATGTAGGTTCTTGTGTGATATTTCCTATGGTTGGCCTCATGACTTTTCTTTCTGCATGGAGAGTTCAGCAGGTGGATTTGTCAAAAACAGGGCTAGGAGACTTCTTTCTCCCTTTCAAAGCCTTTATTAGAAAACAGCCTTGGGGTGGGGACTGGGGGGCTGTGCACACCGCCAGTGCACCCGATGGTCGTCGGTGAGGAGGATGATCCAGGCAGATCATCTTGCAGGCAGAGCTGGGGCTTCCGCCTCCGCTTCTCTAGGTCCTCGCTGACCCGTGGGTGCAGGTTTAGGTCGGTTTTGGTGGTGGCTCACTGTCCTGGGATGGTCAGAGTCTGCTGGCCGCACGTGCTCATCGATATGTGTCTGTTCCCAAGTCATTCTGGGAGTGTGGAAGTTTCTCGGGGAGCCACAGCGGGATCGGTAAGTGGGGATGGGGTACAGGCAAAAAGGGGAGAAAAGGGGGTAAACTGGGGGGACATGTAAGGGGTGAGTGGGGATAAACTGGGTAAAACAATCGAACAATTGAACTGACACCTGGAAGAACAAATCGAACAGTTTAAACAGCAACTCTAAACAGGAACATGTACGTGAACCTTGAACTGGTAAGTGACCCATCTCTTTTTTCATATCAGATTGGCTCTGTGGCACAAGCAGAGCAGGCCCTCCACACAGAGCTCTGTACATAGCTTGTCTAGGTTGGATCCATTCCTCATTCTTCTCCACAATTTCTGTGTGCTTGAACAAGTCCCTTAGCTTCCCTATGCTTCCTCACTGGGATGTTGAAAGCTGGAGGCTGTTAAATCCTATGTTAACAGGGATCATATACATGCATTATATAATGTCTTAATGTGAATTTTACCCATTCAGCTTGATTCATGTGCCAGTTGAGCTTCACTTCATCCAGGATATTCAGTTGCTTTAGAACTGTTTGTAGAAATTGCTCTAGTGTTGTCTGCTTTAGGCTAAGTTTATGCAAACAACACTTTCTTAAGACCAAAAAGCTATTTGCAGCAGCTTGAATATCAAACCAATGGGGTAAAAACTAAGATGTTTTGTATTTGTGGAGAATAGAAATTCCAAATCCCATCCCACTGGGTTTATTGACAGAAGGTTTTGCCATCCTTTCTTGAATCTATTCTGTCAGGGTGTGATAGTTTTTAACAGAAAAATTCACAGATACAGGCAGAGAAATGGGAAAAAAGTCTGAATTCTGGACAGTATACTTTTCAATTATATTTTTGGATGCCTGCTTTGGTAAAGGCCAATTATTTTGCTCTATGAGATTGAGCTATACTGACAGAAAAGAGAGATAATTAATTCTAGTAAGGCAAAAATACCCAGTAAGTTAAAGTATACAGAGCATGAAAAGTGCATCTATGCATAGAAGCTCCTGAGCCTGAATCTTAGTGCAGTCAGCCTCTTAGTAGGTCAATTAGCACCTTACTCTCTTTGGGCCATAATAATCAAGTGGCCTCTACAGAAATTCAAAGTGACATTCACTGCATATCCCCTTCAGACATTTATGAGTTCATTACCATCATAATAAGGCAGCAGAGCTCACACTGCACATCATGATCTCTGAGTGATACCTAGATGCAAACATTTTGGCAGATAGTTATTGATTTCAGACTTAGGAAAAGAGGACATTTTAGATTCCAGTCCTTTCTTCTATGCTTGAAAGGCTTGTGTAGATGGGTACAGCATGGACAGCTCCTGCTGAGACCTCCTCAGTTTGAGCAGGAGCATGCGGTGCCTGAAGTCCCAGGCTGTCTCCTTTGAAGGTAGAGGTGCATAGGAAGTCTGGACAAGACCATCATTTTGTTTATCCAGGTCACTGGAATGATATTTTGAGGCCTCCCTTGTTGGGTTTGTCATCACACAGTGTATTTATTTTAGGGTCTGAGAGAGGTGTATAATAAAATAAATACTTTGGCTTTTTCATCAGCCAGGTTATTCCTGGGGAGTATAGAGACATACTTGACCCTGTGGTGTACATAGGAGAATGAGGTGGCTGGGAAGTCACCTTGGTTTTACTTAGGCAGTTCTTGGCAAGGGCTAGGTAAGCATGAATTACAGCTGAAAATTAGTCCAGCCAAGCTTCTAGGGAAAGGGTGGTTTGGTTTTTCTTCAGTACTTTCCATGTTCTAACAGGACAAAGTCAGGAAAGCCTTTCTGGGCTTGTACATGCTCCAAGCACCACTCCTTGTTAGACTCTGCTCTGTTTCTCCTGCCAACTGGCATAGCCTTTTAAAGTCATCACCACGCTGCACTTCAAGCAGAATTATCTCTGCTATGGTCTCCCTGAGGTCAGTGAAAATATGAGACTGAATTACTGGAAATGGATTTTCTGTCCAATCTGCCTGTATTCATTTCTTCCTCTTGCCTTTGTCCATGAGCTCACTCAAAACCAGCGTGCTTACGTTGGGAGTATTCAGGGACATTGGATTTGTGCAGCAGATGCCATGGAAGACATTTAATGCTGGATAAATTGTTTTCTCTGACCAGTGTGTACATTAAGTACTAGGCTAAATCCTTTTGGATTAGATAAGTGAGAGAAAGAGACTATTTCTAAAGGGAATTTTACTCCCATGCCCCTGATTTTTGTGTATTTACAATTTTGTTCTGAACTAGAATCAGTGTGTTTGGCACACTTGATCTTTTCAATCTATTCCAATTATTAAGATTTGAAGTAGCATCCCCAAAAAGTGCTGATTCCTTCAGGATGACGCTGAGAAGTCAGCCCAGCACTTTGTCACAGCTCTGTTTGCCAGCATGCTAAGTGCTATTTATATCTTTCCCAAGTCCTGGCTGGAGAAGAAATACAGCAGGCTGAAATCTGCAGAGAGATCTCACATGAGTCCTGGCATTCCCATTCACATGTTGTGTGTCCTGTAATTTCAACAATGTCTTTCATACAAATGCTCAGACATTCCCAAAACCAGCCTTCTGGAACACTCATTCAGGGGTTTCTACCTTTCCCCTTAGGAAAAATCTTGTTCTTTTGTGAGAAGTAAGGACACATGAAAGATCCAAAGGTGCACTGGGACTTGAGGCCAGTTCTACCTCTGCAAAAAAGAATTTATTCTGAAATGTAGGATTGGCCCCTGGCTAACAGGGGGTAAGGAGTGTCAGCATGGAGTGTCAGCATGGAGTGTCAGGCAAAGTCTCTTCTACTTTTTTCCATATCAGTAAAATACCAGGAGAGCTACAGAAATTGCTACACATTTCTAATTTTTTTTTTAACCAGAAAGAAATATTGCTAGTGAGTAATAAGATACAGGCTTGTGAGTTTACTTCACTGAGAGTTTATTTAGCTTATTTATTTAGCTTTCCTCTCTATTCCTCCTGCTTTTCTAAACCGTTCTGACATGGTTCAATTTGCTGACAGGGACTTCAGCTGAGATCTGATGTGTGCCCTGTACAACATCCTCCACTAGCTGCAGGATCAGGAATGCGTCTGTCCTTTCAACTTCAGTTTAGCCGAGGCTGGAAGCAGTGTAAAATCAACGTATTTGCCTGCAGAGAGGACTGAAAGTCGAGTTTGTATCACACTTCACCGCTTGCTCTCAGCTGAGACACAGCTCAGACTCTCATTTCACAGCTGCAGGGTGAGCACAGAAACAACAGCTCTTACAGGAAGGAGCAGAGAAACCTAAAATGTTAGGGCAAAAGCTATTGTATCCAGAGACATGGATAGAAATCTCCAGAGAATATCATCCATCTCTGGTCTTTACCCCACACACTCAATTAGAGACATATGTGCACATGCACTCACTGGAAGCATTGATGCATGAATAAAAGGAAAAAAAAATCAATATGTTGCCCACATTAGGAAGATAATGATGGGTTATACCACTATTCCTGGGATCAGCTCTCTGGTGTGTAGTGAGCAGAGCTGTTTCTAATGCTTTAAAGCAGTAAAAGCTATTAATATTTAAATATATATGCCTTTTGTGGTCCGCTTTTGCTGAAGGTGTGCTGTTATACATCGTGCTATCCCAGAGACCAGTAAGAAAATAGATACACAGAGTGTTACATTGATGGTTTTGGTTTGGTTTTTTGTTTGGTTGGTTGGTTTTGTTTGTTTGTTTGTTTGTTTGTTTGTTTGTTTGTAAATTCTGTTTCTTTCAGTCTTTCCTAATCCAGCATTGCTGGTAGAACTGCAGTGCTGATCTTGTAAAAATTCTGAGATGGAAGAGCTGACACCAAGAAAAGGAATTGATACCAGATAATGTTATCTCCCTGTCTTTTGCCTGTTTGCCAGAACTCCCTACTGTCTGGATTGGAAAATTTATTTCTTCATAGCAAATGCAGAATCAAAGCAAAGGGGTTTTGGAAGTACATCCTTACAGTTTTGGGCTCCTGCCTTGCTCTAATAATAGATTTATTTAAAAGTCCCTGCTGATTTCAGGATGTTTGGGACTTGCAGGACATTGAATGAAAAGTCAATGAGTAATGGCACTAGAGAAATTTACTCACTTTACAAATGCATTTAGGTATTTGAACACTGTCCTACTTGAAGACAATGGAAAGTGTTGCAAAAATGGTGTCTGGCCCTGCAGGGCTGTTTGCACCAGGCTGTAGGTAAATCAATGAGCCCATTTATAACCAGCACTATAAAATAGTTACCAAAAATTCCTCTCATGAATTACATGCACTTTTTTGCTTACAGTGATCTGTAGCAGTACATCATAATGGGGAGGACTGTCTGTATACCACACATTTACCACCCTTAATAAATACAGAAACTGATGAAGAAACTCAAGTGACTCACTCCAAAGTCTCTGAAATGTGCAAATACCAATAGTGACTTCATTTCTGAAAGACAAGAACTGGCCATTAGGGGTAAGCACATTAGTTTTGTGTGGTATGAGATGAAGGAGCAGACAGGAGGTTAAGGAACTGGAAGATTGTCAGTTCCCAGGGCAGAGTAGGGCACACACAGCACAAGAGGAGTCACTCTGCACAGGAGGGGCCTGCTATGGGTTTTCCATGTGTGGAAAGCAGTTGTAGTGTCTCCAGGGGCAGTGGTTGAAGACGCTACATTTAAAACCTGATCTAAAGACCACAAAAATCACCACAGAGATTGTACTTGCCTTCAGTTGTTTCCTCTTATGCAGGAATAGTGATTTCTCAACAGTACCAATAAACTGAGATGCTGCATTCCTGGATAATTGCAGGTGCACCTGAGTGTCCTTATTGGCCTTCTGTGTCTGAAATCCTCTTCAGCAGTGTTACCTCCCGGTGGATTGAGGCACTGCCTTGGGCTTTCCTTGGCCATGTATGAGTTCCTGGGGGATGCTGTGACTGTTCTGCTGCCTCCTCATGCCAGCTCAGTCCTGCTACATCCCTGCAGCCACACTGAGACTTCGTTGCAAGGGTGCAGCAGCTGGGAGGGATGCTCAGCAAACACTGCTTACTCCACTGCTGTACCCATGCAAGAAAACTAATTTGCTTCATCCTGAATTGGTTTCCCTTTATACAATAACTGATTATTCTCCTTCAATCATCAAGTTTTTTAAACTTTGGATTTACAGACAACTTCGTAAATGCCAGACTTGTGCAATGCAGACGTTGAAAAGCAAAGTCACCATTTGTTAGTTCTTCTGACACCTTTCTATTATGACAGTCTGGAAGGTGTTCCCTCTGAACCAGCATTAGTCCCACTTCAGCCCATCTTTGTCAGCAGCCATGTTTGGCAAGCAGAGCATTTGATGTGCTGTCCATCCTGGGGCAGGGGGAGGGCAGCGAGGCCAGGGCACATCCCAGTGGGGGTTTCCTGGGACACTCAGGTGCAGGGGAAGTGCTGCCTCATGCCTTCTGTGAGGAGCAGTGATAACTGCTCAGTAGTTTCTGCCATCACACCTCAACAGTATGCAGGGGGTTGAAAATAAATAAATAATCTGTTGTATCTTTTTTAAACATAATCCCACCAAAAATGTGAGTAGGGAAAGGTGACGGGTAATTAAAAACATGGATAAGAACAATTGTGATTGAGCAAACAAAGATCCTGGTATCCAAATTCCTGATCTCTGCTGCTGGTTTGGTAATACACAGAATGCTTAGAGAAGAATGAAAGAAACAGATTAGCAATCAAAATGCAATGATTTCTGCTAAGAAAAACTCATGTTTTCTGTTTATGTACATTTTCTTTTTAAGAATTCCAGATGTATCTGCCTTTTTACTGCCTGTAAGTATCAAACACTTTCACAAACCCATTCATGATGACTCTCATATTACTTTATTTAGGGATGGTGAGTATTCTATTAAGAAGTATATTTAGTTAGCACTGTTTTACCCTTCTGTGCATTACAGTGTTTTAAGAATATTGAATTTGAATGCTCCTTCAGCATTGTGAGATCTTTCTGTAACTCCTGTGTCCATTATCAAACTTCAGGTGGGCAACAGGTGTGCACAGGGACCACAGAAGCTACTCAAACTCTCAATTTCTGTCCTTGTTAGTTAATACAGTTCTTGCATTTAGAGATGAGTGCATATTTCCTCTGGAAATTAGGAACCAATACTGAAAACACATTTATTTTAGATATTAAGGACACAAATTAAGTCACAGTATTGCTTTTTACATTCATAACTTTATATTACTATAATTAAATATGTTGAAGTAATGTAAATATTGTAAACCCTACTAATTGTGGCAATAGGAGTGGTTTTGGTAACAGTTGATAATATAGTTGCTCTGTAAGTATTTGTACAGGTAAAATTTATACAAAAAATCAAACAAGTGCTGGGAGAGCAATCACAAATTAATCTCACAGGGTAAACTTGAAAATAATTTTAAATTCTTTATTAATTGTGAAGAACAGAAAAGGCTTGTTTAAATAATGAGGAAAGTGAAGTCTCCTCTCTGTAAAGATGCAATAAAATGTGAGTAATAAAGCATTAATAAGTCCTATTTCCTCATGGACTATCACCATGAAATGCTTTCAGCAAGTACAGGGATTGGATGAAAAAGGCAAGGTCTTTGGAGGATGAATGTCTTTAAAGAGAACTAAAGGCTCTTACAGGAGGAAATAAATGATATAAAACCAAGAAAATTGGATGGAAGGATGCTCCTCATAGTTTATAGACACCTGTAGGTGCTGTGGGATGCTCAGAATATCTATCCTGGGAGCAGCCATCCATCAAGGCATTTGTTTCACGTGAAGGAATGCCCTCCAGAACATGGTATCTTGTACCCCAAACACTCCTGAGTTTGTTTAATACAGAGTACTTAGCTTTGCCACGAGTGAAGCCTCTGAATGCTGAACAGCTCCTGCTGGTAAAAACCTGCTGTTCCTCCCTGGTGGGCTGTGTTTGAGGGGCTGTGCCCACTGTGGGGCTGCCTGGAGCTGTGGGGCAGGGCTGGGTCTTCAGTACATTATATGAGTTTGTGCCCCCGTGTGAGTTGTCTGAAGCTGAAATTTGCATATAGAATAGCTCTGGGCTTTCTTTTTGCATTGTGAGGTTGGGACCTGAACAAACCCAGGAAGGATTTCTTGAAACCATCAAGCTCTTCACTTGATGTGAGAACAAATCTATTTTCTAGGCTATTGTTATAGATGAGTAATGAGATGGTTGGCTCTCACAATTAAGGGGTGAACATTATAAGTATGTTAAGAGAAGTTTTACAGATTTATAGATTTATAGTTGTATTACTGCAATGTAAATGTCTTCCCCCTCCCCCCAGCATTGTTATCCCGGCATGGTCTTGGTGGTCCGGGCATTTGGGGAGGGGCAGGCTGGTCACTGGAGGCACAGCATGATAAAACCTGACCTCCAGTCAAGTTACAAGAGAGCAGCCAACACCAATGGACAGTGACAAAGAGTTAACAGACAGACTTTGGGAGGGACCAGGGTTACCTGTTGCAACACCAAGGGTATAAAAGGTGGAGCAGCCATTTTGTGGACGAGCCAGCCGCATGGTTACCAGCCCACGAGGGGGGGCTCCCAGCACTGTAGTTTTTTCCTTATTTAGTCCTTTTGATGTAATTTTTGTTAAGGTTTTAATAAACCTTTTAAAATTTTAAGAAGTGAGCAGTCCTTTCTCAAACTATGAAGTTAACGCCCTACGTCACTGTCTGTGCTTTGTCCTTTTTGATTACTGCATTTGAAAATCAGTGGCTATATTAAATAAACTCCTATTAAAGGGGTTTGGAATATCTCCTTTCTAGCACATCCCCAGGGAAAATTATTTGAGAAAAACAGAAGATGACTTGGCAGCACTAATTCACCATTAGCTGCCAATTATATTAGTGGATGGTCAATATACCCGAAATAATGCAGGATGACTTAATTATCTGCTTCATGGTGCTGGCCTGCTCCCCTTTCTGGTTAGCCCACCTAAGAGCATAAAACAAGGAGAGAAGAGAGAAAGATACTAGCCAGCTCCTTTTATGTTTTGGGGGTTTTTTAACATTGAATGCTTTACGTCAAGAAGTGGGACTTGATTTTGCCCCTCAGGCCTAGTGCAGGCAAACCACAGGCATTGCCTATCCAGAGGCCTTTTGACCCACATGAGACAGGTCTGTTTTTCTTAGCCTAGTTTGTAGATGGTGCTTTTAGCAGTGATGGCAGAGGGTGACAGTGAAGCAAGGGAAACTCATCACTGTTTATCCACAGGACCTCGCCTGAACTGCTCCTGCATGTGCAGGACTGCAAGCAACTAAGCTTGCTTGACTGCAGAAAGCCATGATTTAGTAGTCAGTGTAAATAAGAACAGGATTAAATTATCACTGTGACATGGCACTGGCCACAGGTTTCATTTTCAGGGCTAAGCTTCATGTCAGCTCACTCTCAGGACTGACATGCACTTGGCAGTCCATTAAGTTGAAAGGGATAAACCATTTGTGACCCTTTGCACTGCTTCTTCCCATGCCAGTGAGCTCAATGAGCCATAAATCAGCACCAGACAGGCAGCAATCTTTAGCCTGAAATATGAGTGTGAGTCAAAACTGAACGTGATTTGCCTTGAAATGCAAGACTGAGGAAGGCAGTGGTTTGGGACTGAGTTTGTGGGCTGGTTTCTGTGGGGCATGTCAGTCCACATGGGCAGGGCAGGCAGCAGGGAAGGAAAATGCCTCAAGAATCGCAGCCTAATCCACTGCCAACTGCATGTCATTTGGATGGCAGGTCAGGGAGTTTCAGTAGGAAAATCAGAGGTTCCTTGCATATGGACTTCCATTGTGTATCTTAGTTAAGAATAAAAACCTGTTTCTTGGTTTCTATGGAAAAGAGTTGAGGGTTTTCAGCTGGCTGTAGTTCCAGAACATTTAAGTCACATAATCTTTTACAAAGGTAATTACATGAGTGCTCACCCTGGTATCTAGAGCTGTGCTTTACAGAACTGATGCCCACAGGATTAAAATGAATGCTTTACTGTTTTTAATTTTGCCCATAAATATGAAAGCGCTGTCTTACTCAATTACTGTATTCACACTACCATGACTGTTAATTTTCCTTCTTGCCAGATGTGAAAAGAGCAGACCACCCCTGTTTTTCACATGTGTAATAAGAGGCAGTGAGAAATGCACTGTTTCTTTTTGCATTACTAGTCTGAATATTGGCTGTTTATCCAGTAGCTTTTCATTTATTAGTCTGATTCAGTTGCTCTTTCTGTGTATATACCATAAGAGAGTTATTTGAGACATGCAGAAGAGAGGACTTAAGTAATTTCAGACAATTCAGCAGCTCCCTAATCCTGATAACTTTATCATTTCATGACTAAAGGATTTTAGCTTTTACTATTTTTTCTTTATACTGTATCTGTGTTATGAAAAAAAATCATAGAAAGAGTAGAGAAAATAAATATACATGTAAAAACTTAAAGCTTATAGGAAGATGTGGGATACATTTCCAGTGGTGAATTTTTACAGCAGCAAATGCAAGTTTTCCAGGTATATTTCCAGGTAAGTTTTCCAAGTATATATGAAAGACATTGGTTATATGAAAAAAAAAAAGGATTTTAATTCAGAAATTGCATGTAAGGTGTTTAGTTTAATCCACACGTGACCTGCTGAAGGAAGATTATGCAGTGAGCAGTAGCCCTTCAGGACTGCTTGAGTAGAGTCAGGACACCAATTGTAGAACTGGCTCAGGTATGCAGCATGACTTTGGGCATACTGCCTCCACCCCAGCAGCTTTCACTTCCCCTTTGACCTTGGCTGTATCTTTTCTATTTAGGATGTAGATGCATTATGAGTCAGATTCCCTTTGATGAAGTGCTTTTGCTATGCAGTCATGATCTCTGCTTCTGAAATAATATTTCATTAAATCTGCCTGGGTGACAGGCCTCTCTCAGACTTCTAATTTAGGAGCCATTTGAGACAAGCAGATTTTTTTTTTCCCCCAGTGTCAATGATTTTTAATTGGAGCTGAATTTTCAATGCAATCAGATAAATATTTTAATTTGCTTTGTGGTGTTGTCTCCTCCTTATGGTGTATTTATGCTGCTGAAGTAACTACTCTTCAAACAGGTTCCCCAGCCAGCAGCTCTGAACACTCCTCTGGCCCCTGCTATGAGGACGAGTATCAAGAAGTCCCTGAGCTTTGGGTGCAGGGGAGGCTGGTGGTGGTGTTTGTTTTCCCCTGGGGAATTTAGCGTTACTGTTTATTATGGCCGGGGGTTTGTGGGTCTGTCTGACCCAGGACCGCTGTAATTATCCCGGATAGAGGGCTCACTTGTCCAGGGGCTGCAGGCAGTCTCCCAGCCAGAGGCCTATCTTAGCAAGCAGTTCAGCTCTATAGTGATATCAGCTCTTTGGTGATTCTGGCTGTTTGCTTGCTAAGAGCCTTGGCAGACGCAGGGAGGAGAGAGGAGAAGAGATGTGTGGAGTTCCGCAGATCCGCCTTTATTGCGAAGGGGTCTCTGCAAAGGGTCAGTGCCAGCTCTTCTGCTGTACTGGGCAGACGTAGGGGTTTATATAGGGTAGGAGGGTTTTGGGAAACAGTCCAATGGTAACGGGGGTCCGAAGGCGGCAGAGGGCTTTCTTTGGTCCAGTCACCATGACTAGGCATTTCTTATCTTAGGCAACTGACTGCCAGGGAGGCCTCACAGACCCTGTAGCTGCTACAATTGTTAACCAGTGAGATCCTAAAGGGATAGTGAAAAAAAATGCCATTATCGGCCACGTGTTGTATTGGTTTGGTCAGGGGCTGTTGGAGGGGAAGGCACTTGCTAATGAGAAGTGAAAGGAGAAGCAAACAGAGGGTGCTTTCTCCATTCTTAAAATCAGGTCAGTCCTCATTAGGCAGCATTTTCATATGTCACATAACAGGTAAACTCCAGAGTGCAATATATCTTTCCTGAATATAAATGGACATGTGTTAGTTCTGTGGATGTGAGAACCTACCTTGGACTGCACTCTTATTTTATCACTAACGTTTGCCCAGCTCCTGCAAAGTGCTGGATATTAACTTATTGGAAAAGTTTATGATATGTCTTTGATTTACTGTCTCAAGCACTGCCATCCTCATTAGGTTTTGCAACAAATATGTGCAAATTATGCAAGAGTGTTTCACATGGCATTTCCATGCTTATAGCCCCTGGCTGCTAATCAACATGCAGAAATGCCCTAACATTTACAAAGCTTTGGCCAAGTTCACCAGAATTACTTGCTAAGAGCAAACTGCAACATCAAAGCTTCATGTCACTGGAGCTGCAGGCTTTCATATGCCCATTCAGCTTTGGCATGACCCCTTCAGAGCTGGAGTTGCACCTGCTCCTGAGATCCAGACTTTCCATTGTGTGCTGGGTTTGTTCATGTAGTTCACTTAAGAGCAAACCCTTGGAGTCATCTTGAGAAGTGAAATGTCAGTAAGGCTGGTATCCTTATGCTCTTAAGCCAGTAGCAATAGAGCTAGCATCCAATGTGTTTGTCTTCCTGTGTATTTGTTTGGGGTTTTTTTAAACAATTGGGTGAAGTGAGGTTTTGATTACGCTTGGTAGGCTTTGAATCTCATCTGCCAGCCCTTTTGATCACATTTGGTCACTTAATTTGGTCACTTAATAAAGACAGAGCATGTCTTTATTAAAAGAAATCCCACTTACAGGTTCAAATATTTCTTTACTGTCAAAATACCAATTAAAAAACCTCAGAACCCAAATATATAGGCCTGATAAAATTTCTAGTTTCAAAATACCTTGCAGCCCTACATCAACTTCTCACAGACCTGTACATAAAAAACCACAAATAATTGAGTAGTAAATAAATCCAGATTGGTTACTGGCATTAAAATATTAGTCTATAATTTACAACTTTCAGTGTGCAGTCAGTCCACAGTAATTTGAGAGCATGAATTACAGTGCTGTGATTTGTTCCTTCTGGGGACATGGTTGAGAGGAAACTATGTACTAGCCTTAAGTTATTGTTGTGTCATTCATTCATTGCAATGTCCTACTGAAATATTTCATATTATTATATTTACCAAGGCATCATGTCTCAAAACAGCCACCTGAAAATAAGAAATTAAGTAGAGAAATACAGAAGGAGAAATTAATCTTCTCTCAAAAGCTCAAGGCTGAAAACATTTGAGCACTCAAAGGAGAGTTCTCTGCACTGATGGTTGTTGCAGCAGCTCTTGAATGCCCAGGCTGAGAACTGAACACGTCTGTGCTAGGCCTGTACTCACACATGTGCAAAGTGCTCTTCTCTCAGCTTTATCCTTAGAATCCCCGGCCTTTTGCTCACAGTTTGTGATGCTGCCTTAGGGCTTACCTCCCACCAGGTTCTCAGGCACAGGGAAGGCAGAAAGAGGCATAAAAGCCCAGGCAGGTCCCTATTGAAGAAGTTGCTGCTGCTGTTGTTATTGCATTTGTTTGTCAAGTGCCAGCAGATTTCTTGATGCTGTGGCAGAGGGAGGTCTAAATTTGTGAGCAGTACAGCCTTTGTTGATACTTTCAGCTGTTCCTTTGGAGTCGCAGTACCCACAAAAACCATTGCAGCATCTGATCCTTGGCAAGCAACTGGATACTAATACATTGCAACACCGAGGAAAAGACAACTTATAGACATGATATTAGTGTGCTTTTTTAATTTGAGGCTGATCTGAAAGCATTTTCCTGTGAGGTATTTGACATAGTGGATTTGAAAGAAGAGAGAGTAATGCTGGGTTTGAGTAGAGGTGAGAGCTGGTGCATGGAGCGTGGAATGAAGTGAATGATAAGAGGACAGCTTTGGAAGAAAGCTGGCGAGGAAAGTCTGGTCAGAGAAGAGGCTTGTTTTGCAGAAGAAAGAGGGTCATAATTAATATATGACCTATAGGCAGGCCTATGAAATAAAGGAAGTAATGAAAAGTTAGAATTGTTAGAGGAGGAAGATGAGCCTTTACACTTCTTTGTGCCTTTGAGAAATATCTTGCTTCATGAATATTGGGTTCCTTCCAGAAAGAGTAATTCTGTTACTCCTCAAAAGCCTCAGCTGTGCCTGCACTGCTGTGGTGCCAGGGGAAGCCATGGCTGGCCTGCTTTTCACTGTGTCTCCACAGCACAAGCTCTGCAGCAGCAGCAGTTCTCCTGCCTACAATATGCTTCCTTTGGCTCTGGGGCATTCCCAGCAGCACTGTAAATAATGCATCAGGACTGTCCATCTTCATCATAGCAGACACAGTGGAAAAATACTTGAGGAAACTGGAAACTTGCTTTTTTTCCTCTGGATCTTTCCAAATGCTTCTGAGACTCATGTGAATGTTTCTTCTCCTATGTGTACATAGGCATTAAGGTGGGGTATCATATTCACTGCTTTTGAATATAGGGAATGGAGCTGATTATGTTTCAGCCTTCTTAGGAAAGGTCTCATCTGATTTCACCCACCAGCTGCTGCTGTATTTGGTTCTGTGCAGTTCTGTGAGGTGAAAACAGAGTAAGCAAAGGATGGCATTAAATCAATTGTAAAGACCTTTACTGGGTTTTTAAGAGCTTGGGAACAGGTTTTCTGCAGTGTAACTCAGCCAAATTTTATACAATATGTTTGCAAATAATTTACTCCTTTGTGCTCCAGGACTTGGAAATCACATCCTAGGGTCCTGCTCCAGTATGTATTGATTTACAGTTATTCCAGGCAGGACAGTTTATCCCTGCAGAAAGCCTCTCTGCATTAACTTAACTTAAAACAACAACAAAAAACCCTAATACTTTCCAAAAAATTAGTAAATGTAGAACTTTTTATTATCAGGTAGTATTCTTACTCTTTTTCATAGCAGCCTTCATTTGAATGCCTTCTGAATATGCTTTATTTGAGGACTACTGTAAAGCAAGGTGCAGAATATTATATTAATTATACATGTACAGAGAACCTGAAAAACTTAAGAATGTGGGCCTTGCCCTATGACACCACAGGGTCTGTTCATCTGTGGGTGAGTCAGAGGCTCTGGATCCACTATTGAGTGTAATCCTGGTAGTGCAGTGACCTCTAGAGCTAGAGGGATGACAGAGGCTGCTCTGAAGCTCTCTGCTACTCTGTGACTGGCATCTGCAAGTGCAACCCACATGTCAAAAGCAATCTGCCTAACTGGTGCAGAGAAACCCAAGGGCTTCCAGAAAAAGTTAAACTTGTA
Organism: Dicaeum eximium; assembly: GCA_013396995.1. Lineage (NCBI taxonomy): Eukaryota > Metazoa > Chordata > Aves > Passeriformes > Dicaeidae > Dicaeum > Dicaeum eximium. Next base: position 273,761 of record VWZP01009240.1, read on the forward strand.
ACAACCTGTCCCCATTTCGTTATGAATGGCAGTCATGAGATAGCTTACATGTGCCAGTGACGTCAGTGCTGTAAAAATACCATAGATACATTCTTGACAAAACCCAACAAAGGAAACCTAAAAATGTACAATGATGGTAAACTTCTGTATGTATAACATAGAATTCCAAGCACAGTTATTTCCAGAAGTTTAGCTATGGGTTGTTTTACTTGAAGTTATTTCTACTTATTGCTCAATTTTCTTTGTTATGACTTCTTTTATTTCCTGTGCAAAGGTTCTAGATCATATCTTCTGGTGGGGATGAGTGCTGCTGATAAGCAGAGATTTGTCAAACAGAAAATCCCCCATCCAGAGGTGACTGTTGTTATATGCACTATGAAACACTGTTAGATTTTAAATGTTTTAAAATCAGAGCCCTGTTGCACTAAGTGTATACTCTGGGACACCATCCCTGCTCCAAGGAGCATCCACTTGTAGTGTCCCACATGGGGATACCAGTTGGTGAAGGAAGAGTATTCTTCTCTCTCTGCAAGATGGGTAGGGAGCAGCTTGTCCAGATCATGCAGGAAGTCTGGGGCAAATACAGTTTTTAATCGAGTTGGTAAACTGCATCGGAGTTGGTAACCTCAGCATTGTCCTCTCTTTCAAACACTAGGTTGGAAATTCTCCAGAATTACAAAGTTGGTGTAAATTAACCCAGGAAAGATTAACAAGATCCTCAAAGGTTTTAGCAGAACTTCCACTATATCCAAGTGAGGTATAATTATGTTATGCTTGTGGAATAAGCTTCTCTAGGCTACCAGGCTAACATAGTCATATGGTTCCTGGTTACAGCAAAAAGAGTTTAAGGAGTGTTACAAGCAATCCCTGCAGTAATGGTCTGACTCTCCTGTACTGTTACTTCAAGTTGTTCTGTCCTCTTGACCCCCCCTTCTGTCAAAAGGTCTGGTGATGTTCGGCCACAAATACACCTCTCCAGATAGGTGTGTTGGCTAAAACTTGATTTTTGCTTCCTCCTTTCTTGTTATCTGATTCATTTTGCATGGTGCTAGTGGCACTTCGGTGCCTTTCCTTATTCACCATGCACAGAAAAGCAGACAGCTTTTCTGACAGTCCAGATGCAGCAGAAACTGGGTTTACAACCAAATGCAGGCAATGCTACCGGGGCAGCCGTGAGACACAGCACAGCCCATGGGATAGGGCACTGTGCTGGGGCTGCCTACACCTGGCTCAGGCTGCTGTGCTCAGACACTTGTGCCTGTCAGACATTAGCTCTGAGCAGCTGCTTCCTAACATCTTTCAAATCTCTTCAGAACAAAGCCTGGAAGTTCAGTAGCAGAGAGACAAACGGCACTTAGAATGGCAATCCTGCTGTCCTGTGCTTCTCTCTGAATGAGTAAAACCCAATAGTGATATGCTATTAATTAGCACTGACAGAGGGACAAGGAAACCGGCCTCCCCATGAGGCACTTTTTTGTCAAGTAAAAACATGTTCCCTCATTTTGCAGTGAAGTATTTGAGGTGTGTGACAGGGCGTGTGCTATGGGTGCTGTACAATCAATGGTCACCAGAGAATGCTGGGTGGGCTCTGCCAAAAGGCTCCAGACTGTGGGTTACTTCCCCAAGAGCAGCTCTGTAAGCTTTGTAAGATACACACAGGTTCACAGGGTGCAATGGAATTAGCCTGGTTTCTGTCTTTCCAAAACCAGAATAATTACTGTTTCAACACAAATACTAACTGGTTGTTTGGTTTTTTTGTGGGTTTTTTTTGTTGGGTTGGTTTTTTGGTTTGGTTTTCTTTTTTTGTTTGTTTGTTTGTTTTGTTTCCAATAAGATTTGCTTAAAAACATTTTGTAAAAAATGAAAGAAGTAGCAAGATAGAAATCAAAGGTGTTACTTGACATGTATCAAATATTACCTACTTCTGCAGGGCTCCAAGCATGCTCAGCACAGCTCTCAAATTTTCATTCCCCAGAATGAAAGCAGCATATTTTTCACAGAGCAAATATAGCAAAAGTAAGCAAGAAGAGGCTCTGGTGAAGCAAATGCTTGATATAGTCAAGGGCTCAATTATGCATCAGTGGATTCAATTTACAGGGTAGAGAGCATCAGTCTTGGACAAAGTCAGTCTCCAAAACAAAGCAGTAAAGTACATGCTGACAGAATGGATTAAGTAGAGTGCTAGCCAGAAGTCACTTCTTCCAATAGGTAATTTGATTCACTCCTACAGAAATTAGACTTCAGAAGATGAATGTTTACATCTCTTGCTTGAAATCACTTGGAACGTGCAGAAAAAAACCCCAACCAAACATGTTTATTGTTGGGTGGCTTGTTTTGTGGTGAAAACTTTTCCTTGATACAACTGTATCTCTTCAGGAGTACCTGAGTGAGCAGACACCCCTGTACACTTGGTTTACAGAATCTAAGCATAATGGACTATGTCAGTGATAATTTTTTCCCCAGATGTGTTTCAATACAATTGAGCAGTTTGTGTGACATATGGATAATGTAGGTGGGACATAGGACTAAAAAGCATTACAAGCCATCTTTATCTGCTTCTCTTCATTACAGGGCCAAGAAAATCTTATCTGTGAGAGTGATAAAGTTGGTCCTTTTATTCTTGGTACTATGTGCACTGCTTTAATGCACAGCATCAAGCACCACAAATTGTAAAAAGAACAGTGTTGAAGGCTCAGAATGAGGTCAATTGTGTTTCTCTTTGCTTTTGTGTGACAATAAAAGGTCTTGTATGACTGTGGGCAGCCTACATGTGACACTTGGAAATCAATACACCTTATCCTCTGTTGTTGCAGACAACCAAATCCTGGCTTTCAAGCATTTCTCTACGGGCTTGTGCATCTGAACTGGTTAGGTTTGTTCCCATTACTTCTATTGGAAGGAGGATTATCTTCCACAACCACTTGTCAGATTTGGAGATTTTTGCTTTTCTATTTGAAAAACTTTTATAGAAGGAGAATGCATCAGGCAGCCAAAACTAGAAGTTTTTTTGCTTCAAATGCAAAGGACTAGAGAGTTGTAATCAAACTGCCTTAGGCCTTCAGTTTGACTGAGGCCTTGAAGTTCCATCTCAGATCCTGGATGATGAAACAGTGGTTTGCTGCCAAAAGAAGGGAAACTTTGTATTTATCTCTGGTGTGTTCTGCTAGAAAAGCGGCCATCAGTCTCTATTAACTGACACAGAGGTGAGCAGACACAGAGTGAGTTGTGGTGAAGGACTCTGTGTTCTGTGGCCTTTCATAAGCCTCCCCACCCATATATAAAAGGCTTGGAGATGGTTTGGATCTTCTCCAAAACACAGTGCCTCATCTTCTTTCCTCAGCTTCATTCCACTAATGAGTTAGCAGCTCCACCTGAAGTTGGTAACAATGTGTTGACATCAGACCTTATTCTTCTGTGGTTTGAGCAATCTGCTTGGCACATAATGTGAGGGTCAGGTGATTGCAGTGAGCTGTACAGTGTGTTGTGTGGTTATTTTTCACTCAGTTGTTGGCAGGGCCCCAGGCTACTGCGGCTTACTCCATTGACTCTTTTACTTGCATTTCCAATTTTCTTTGCATGAAAGCTCAATCTATCACGGGCAGCCTTTCCACTGGCCATTAATTCTCACTGACTGGCTGATTGACTGAGGTCCCATGCTGCATCACTTTGGAAGTTAATAGGATAACTAGAAATGCAAGAAACAGCTCACATGGTGACTTAAAAAAATACAAAAGGAAGGAAGGAGGTGATAGCCAATTTGTCAGGATTCATACAGCGAGTGAGTTCACCTCCTGTGAGTTATCCAAAATTGCATTTGACTGGTGGCAGCCTTAATAGACCAATTGTCATTTTGATTGACAACACTACAGCAGAGTCTAGTGAAGGTGGTGTAAATTAAATGAAGTTGCAATGACAGTGGTGGCTGAGGGCTGTCAGCAGGGTACATCCAAACTGCAGAGCAAATGTGGGCCTGAGGCTGTGCTTGAGCCCAGCCCTGGCAGCAATTCCTCTCTCACTGCCATGTGCCAGCCAGACCCAGAGTCTCTCTCAGGGCACCCTGGGCTGAATGCCTGCAGGGTGAGCAGGACAGGGGACCTATACACTGTGTGCTTAGTCTGCTCTGAAAGCAGCAGAACATCTCTGGGGAGTCCTGCACCATGCAGACATGCCTGGAAGGCAAACTGAGCATGCTGCTCCCGTGGTACAGCCCAAGTCATCGGCTTACACTGACAACATAAGAGCACAATGTAAGATAAGGATTTACTGGGATATAGGCCACATTCCAGCCTACACAACAGTCTAAAGCACTCTTTCATGATGTGTTCTTTTTGCCTTTAGATTAACAAACTTAAAAGCTGTGTAAAAGGCAGGTATATTTCCTATTGCTTTTCTCTGCTGATTGACAACTGTAGTTTGCATCAATATTTTTTTTTACTGGATACTGAGGAAAACAGAAGCAGAGAAGGCTTACACGTCTTCTACCTGGGATTGAAAAGAAGCTTAATTCTTGAACTTCCCTTCAGCTCCTCCTTCTCCCAGTTTCCCATTTCTTTTTTTCCCTACCTGTAAAAGCTGGCTTGGGTACTGTATGGTTAGTTACTGGTACTCTCTACCTGGTTCATTCTGTTAAGATCCTGAAGAAGGTAAGAAGTGGGGAGGTGGTCTCCAAGGAGGGGATATGTGAAGAGGATGTAAAGTGAAGAAAGTACAAAATAACTGCTCCTGCAGGTTTGACAAGAGTGATAGTGCCTCTTGTTATATTTGTCTTCCATAAGGTTCTTCCTAACATTTTAGGTACTCAAACTCTTCAAACTTTTCTTTTTCTAACTCTGTGTACTGTAGTTCTCTCGCAAGAAGTTCTTCAGAATCTGGTCTTCAGCTGCTGAATTGGTGTTGGTTTGGTTTTCTTTGCTTGGGTTATAATCTTATTTGAAGTGATTGTGGGGCTCACTATTGCTTAACAATAATTTGGATGTGGTACACGGTCCACATCAAAATTCCTTGTGGCAAACGCTTGGGTGTTTGTGTCCTTTTGGTAACACTGGCATTAAGACCAAAGAGTAAAGCTGAAAGACAAAATTGCTCACAGCCCAAAAGGGATGTGGCTCTGTTGGGAGGTTCAAAGGGAACAATTTGGGCAAGGAACGCAGCATCTTCTTGTCTTCTGTTGGGAATAAACCAAGGAAGAGTTGCCACTGCCTTGTTTTCCTCACAAAAACACTCAGCAGCTGAATTTTTTGATGGAGGGGAGAGAAGATCGATTGTTTCTTTCCCAGCCTTTACTGTCAAGTGAAGTGTTCTCTCAAGTTAGCATTACTTTCCATTCTGCACCACAGGACACTGGTTGCCACCAGTTGCCAACCAGCTGGTTGCCACCAGCTTTCATATCAGTAAGGCTGCTCTAATTCTTTCCTTCTGATTTTATGTGAAACATAAAACATTATGAAAACAGTTATGTGTGATCCCTATGCTGTAACTTGTGCAATTCCGAAGGCAGCAGTATGTGTGTGATTTCCCACAGCCACAGGAACAGAACTGTTTCCAGATCCATCTATTTGTGTAATTCCACATGCCAATTCCAGAGGGAGTGCAAGCTTCTGAAATTGTGTATCCTCACATGTAAAAAGAAAAGTGGTCATGAGGATGACAGGTGCAATTTGAATATGTAGATAAGCAGAACTTCTAAGACTGGTAGTGGTAGGGGATAATTTGGGAACTGAATAGATCATTCCTCTCAGAACAGCACATCTAGACTCTGTATGCATAGGTTTTCATACCGAGAACAAAGTCTGTAGGCAAAAAAAATGTTGGTTTATATTTTTACAAATGCATATATATGACAAATTGATAGTTGTGCAGTTTGTAATTAGTCAAATTAGAATCAGATTGCATTTATCAGACTGGTTTCCTATGCCGGAGTAAGCTTTTCTGATTTAATCCTGTACATACACACTGGGGACGGTTGCCTGTATATAAACAAGATAGCTAAAATGCCAAAGCTTCTGTGTGAGGAAAAGGATCACACTCCATTTTGAAAGTTCTTCTTGTTTTAGTCTCAGTGCAGCCACTAGATCCCCAGAGCTTTTCTTTTCCTCTTGGGTTTCTTATCTAAATGCACTGAGGTAAATACAAACAAACAACCTCATCTGCTGGAGTAGTAATAAGTCAGCAAACTGTCATCTTTTACCATGCACAGCATTCATAAGAACCCTATTTTTTCATTTATGCATAGGCAGAAAAGGATGGGTTTAGAAAAAATATGTCCACTGTAACAAAGTGAGAGAATCAAACACAGATGCTGAAACTGAACTTCATTAATATTTTTGTTAGGTTAAAGAGGCTGCATGTAGAAGTTCTTACAGTTTCAGGGCAAAATGAGGTTTCTATGGATTCCTTTTACACAAAGCAAAAGAGTAAGCTTTTAGTCTTGTTAAGTTAACAATAAAGAGGAAAGAAAAGCTAAATCTCCAGGGGGGCATATAGTATGTGTTTGCTGTCTGCAGACATGCTCATTGAGCTGAACAGGTCTCAGAGGCACAGTTCAAAGAAAAAAGGACTACCACAGCTCTGCAGGTTTTGTGGGGTGATGCATTCCCTTTACACACTGATTTTTCACAACTGTATTTGAGCAGGAGGAAAATTCACGTGGGCAAACCTAACTTTGGAAGGAAAACAATGAGCAATCCTTCTAAACCGAAGTAAGTTATATACTCAAAGTAATAGCTGCTAGTCCAAGCCAAGCATGAAAATTACATGAGAGATTCAGAGATAGCCTGAAGTTCACATGTCTTCTGTGGACCAGACCTAAATGGGGAGCGTAGGTACCATGTGCAGCACATGGCCCTGTCATTCCCAGCTGTGTCTGCAGTGCAGCAAAGATGTCACAGCAGCTGGCACAGAGCAGAGCTGGTGATGCCAGAGCTTGGCACAGCCCCTCATCCACATGCTCAGCTAGAGACATGGCTGGAGCTGCTCTGTGGATACTCCCAAACAGCAGCTGCCAGCTGAGCACTGCAAACCCAATTGGCAGTTGGACAACGTTTCCTTCCACTGCTCCATGTTTCATCTGTATGTAATTTATACTGTCTTTAAGGACTAATTTCACTGCCAAGGGAGTCTGTCTGAGGAACCTTCTTTCAGAGAAGGAAATAAGGAAACCCCTAACAGAAAAGCAGGTATTTAACCAGTGTGTCTAACCACTGCAACCACAGTCTTGAAATGGATCATTTTTGATTTGTGAACCATTTCTGTGTCTAGAAAATGGATGAGGTTTTATTTGGTGTTGTGGATTTTAACTTCCTTGGACTCTTATAATCCAGAAACCAATGGAGTTTACATTCTTTTTTCAGTAAACAGAAGGAAGGAAGTGATAACTGTTTGCCTTCCATTTCATTATGGAGTGGGAAGAAGCTGCAGATCTGAGTACGGTGTTCTAACTTTGCTGCTGATGATGATTGTATTATGTCTGGATATGCAAGTTTTGCAAATTTTGTGTCTGCAGAGCTTCTGGACATACTCTAATGACATTTTATGATTTTCTTTTTGCCTCGTTGGCCTTATGAAACGTATGTTAATAGTGTAAGAGGATTTATAAAGGGTACATACTGCTTATTAAATATCTCCAAAGACTAGTAGAAAAACAGTTCACTTTGGCAATGAAGGTTACTTCTACCAAGAAAAAATTATTTGCTTTTAAAGCTGACAAAGTGATTTCTTGGTGTCTGATTTATGGTGATGACTTGTACTTTGAGTTGCTCTTTGTCTGTATACCCGTATGGGGTTTTTTATAAGAATCTTAAAATTTTTCTGAAATTAAAGAAGAGTTATGTTGAGAAGGGAATTTGTGTGCTTTACTTCTTTGCTGGAAAAAATAACATGGACATTTTTTCCAGTCAAATACTGAGATTTTCTTAGAGCCCTCAAAAACTCTGCTCTCCTGAAAATAGAACAACAGTGAAGAATTTCACATTTAGAAAAGAGCACAGTAAAAGGAGTTTTCCAGCTGTGACACATGCTAATAATATCTTGTATGGTTTTAAGCAATTCCTCATGAGGTCCTGAATCATGTTATAAAACCATCCACTAGGAATAATAGTACCAAAGATCTAAAGAGTTTATGAGCCATCTAAAAATCCGTGTCCACTTCTGTACCAGTTTAACTGAGCCTCAGGGAATGCTGGAAGGTTTTAGCTCAGTAGATAACAGGTCCTAGGAAGCTTTCCTAGCACATTTGGCAAAGAAACTATTGGAGACCAAAACTCACTGATGGTTCCAGATGAGCCAGAAGCGGCTGGAATGGTTCCTATTGGCTCATCTAATGGAAATAGTTGTTATCAGGCAGATTTTACTCTTTCTGCTCCTGGTTTAAATCCAGAACTTCACTCAAATGGAAGGAGACCAGGTGAGCTGAAAATGAGGCCTCATGGATTTACCCTGCAACAACTCTCTTTTTCTGCCAACACTGTGAAGCTCAAGGCACTGTGGCTGCCTGCAGGCTGCCGTTTTGCTGGGGAACTTCCCAGCTGCTTGTCTGCAGTGGGTCTCTTGTTCTTCCCAGAGTCCTGAGTGCTGCACATCTGCTGCAGGAACACTTTCCCAACTTGCATTCCTGATCTTGTCTCACGCCATGCAGGTCCTGGCTCTACGTTCAGTAGAACTGTGCTCAAGTCTATCTTTGTGAGAAAGACTCTGTATCTTCTTTAATTCAGCAAGCCTTGGGGAGCAGCTGCAGTTAACTGGCACCCAGCTGCTCCTGGCAGAGGGGAAAGAGTCACAGAGCAGTACTAGTCATTCAAAAATAAAATCATCCCAGGAGATACTGCTTCTCAAGAACTTCAGAGTAGCAAGCAGCTGGATCCCTGACTCTTGGGAAATACAGTTTCTGCTGTTCTTGTGTCACTGGGGCAGGACAAGGAGGAATCTATCACTTCATTGAGGCCATTCCTTTAACTGTCATTGTTTCCATGCCCAGTACTTCTAAATCTGCCTTTTGTCCCCACAGTAGCTCAGATTAGCAGTGCCTTCTTTTAGGGAGCTTTTATATTGCAAAAATATTTTTCTGGTTTGCTATTTTTGCTGCAGACATAATGTAAGCAGAAAATGATGGAGTTTGCATGCCAGAAGTGAGACTTAACTTAAAAATTTCATTCAGTTACATAAAGAAAATCCCAAATTCCATTTTTGCCTGCCCAGCTAGGAAAGTGCTTTTATTAATTCTAGTAAATATTCCATATTTTATTAGCCTATCAGTTTCATCTAATCTGGTCTTTCCTATTTTACTCCATAAACTCTACACTGGGTAGAAAAAGAGGCATGGTTAAGTCTTGCGCTTGAGTGGAAATTATTTATGTGTGCATGTTCTCCCTCCCACCCGATCCCCCACTTCTTCTTTATCTGAATTGCAGCATGACTGATGATCTCACTTCTACCAAAGTCAAGAAAAATGCTTCTGTTGGCCGCCCTGTGCACACAGGGTAGGAATGGTCTATGTAATATCCTTCCACAAAGAAGAAAGAGTTTTGTTCTGTTGTATCAAAATCTCCCTTTGGCCATAACCATCAGGGAATATGGCACTAGCAGCATTTCTGGATGGGTGATCTGTGGCCACATCAGCTGAATGTGTCCTGATAAGCTTCTCCATGGCCCCGGTGATCCCTACAACTCTTTCCTCCTCCTCGTCCCTCTTTCCCTCCCTTTCTCACTTCAAAATGGGAGGCTTCAAAGCACTTAAACAATGCCTTCTGTGGGTTAAGAATAGGGTCAAGTGTTTTAAAGACCCATTAGACCAAGAGCAGGGAGTACCCTGTGGGGGAGAGGAGTTTCCTGGGACACTTTGGTGTATGAACTAAGCTGTGGTGTGGAGCCCTGGGGCTGTACTGGCAGTGAGAGAAGGGGACACTACCATCTCTGCTTTACCTGGGAAAGGCCTCTGCCTGCAGGCTGTGGGAGTGATTCTTGTTCTCAGCTCCTCTGACTGCCTGTGCACATGTTCCCAGGTAAGAGCTGAGGACCATGTGGTGCCTGAAGTGAAGGCTGCAGTTTCTCTTTGACTTGGACCAGGCTTCTGTGATACTTCCCTCCCAAGTTTCCATTCCTGACCATCCCTTTGGTCTGCTCTGAACTCACCACTCTGCCATACTTCAGTGTTTCCATTGACTTCGCTGAAGCTGTTCCTGGCCGCAGTCACCTGAGGGGAGGGAGCTCAGTAGCACCAAAGTAACTCAGTAAGGGTCATCAGGTTTGCTCCAGGATTCTGAGAACAGGACAACATGACCAGAATCCCTTCAGACTGGAAAGATGCTTATCTGCTGCTTTCTGTACCTGCCCTGTCAGCAGGCAGGCAGAGACACTGCACTTCTTTCTCATATGCAGGCTTGGTCCCGAGTCCAGGTTTTGCTTCTCCCTTTCGCACAATCTCTGAAACATCCAGAGGCAGGGTAACCTGGGTCTGCCATAACCTGGGTCTCCTTAACTGGTAAATTACTTTGTCCCTGTTTTGTTCCTCCTGTATAGTGCAATTTACTGCTCATTTCTGAGCTGTATTGCTGTCATCTTCTTTGTTGGATCTGTGTTGCTGTCACCTTATCTACTTCTATTCTGAATAATCTGATAGGAGTTAAAGAGAGTGGGTTTTCATTCTTACATTTTTATGTAGCAGTTCCAGGTGGTGTGCAATACAGCACTTGTGTATCAAAAATAGACAGGCAGGAATATGAGCAATAAATAGCAATGTTCATTACTGCTGTGTGTTCTTCTACTGTGAGAATTCTATTTTCTAATTATTTTTCCTTCTTCAGAGTCCATTAGTTTAATGTGGTAACAGGATTTATGATGGTGCTGCCAAACTGTATGTCTCAATCTCCATGGATTCCCAGTATGACTTTTTATTATGCACTGAGCAGTAACAGATGTGTGACACTGAAAACATTACTCAAACCTCTTCCTCTTTTCTCTGTCTTTGGGCCAGGATCAGTTAAAAAAAAACTTGAGCTAGCAATAACAGTACATTAACTTGTCTTTTCTTGGTCCTGCAAAGATTCCTGTGTGTTCCAGTGTTCAGATTCAAACAGGTCCATTGAACTTGCCTGGATTGAGTAGAGATAAGGAAAAACATGGAAGTAAATTCTGCAGGACTGGGACCTTAAACCTGAAGCAGAACACAAGGATACAGCAACTGTATAGCTCAGTCTCATCTGGGCAGTGTTTCTGAGTACAGGGTGCTTTTTAGGAAATTATGACACATCCATGATATTCCTTGTAGCTCCAAATCATCCAGAGACATTTCTGTAGTGACAGATATTTTTCCTAAAGTTCTTCCAGCCTGGGTTCTAATGACTGGGATCTGAGATTGGGCATGAACCCATGAAATGGGTTTTGAACAGATTGCAGATTGCTCTGCAGATTGCTAGACCTGTGATACTGATAGATGTTATTATTTTGGCTGTGCTGCACTGTCAGCACTTCCCATACCACAGATTTTTTGACCAAGATGTGCAGTGCCAGCTGAAACTCTTTGCAGCTGAATGGGACGCATTTGTGATTTTTGGCACTTTTTCATGATGATTTGGGGCTGGGTTTGAGCATTCCAGCTGACCTTCTCAGTACAGTATTCAGCTGAGACATGATTTGCAATTTTAAACTTTACAATCAACATTTTTTCTTTTTTAAAGTGACTTATTATTATTTATGAAATAGTGACTACTCAGAAAGCTCAGATCTGGTGTCTGAAGCAATCTGGGATGTCTAGAAGAGAGTACTGAATGTAATGACTTGCAGGATTTGTGACAAGGACTGTGCTTGAGTAAACTTGTCAGCCAGGGAGGGCATTATTTATTTTTGCACACCTTCTTGAGTTATGTCTTAGCATATATGTTGTATTCATATAGAAACTTCTCCCAGAAAAGTTTGGAAGAGCAAACCATAGTTCTGGAATAACCATCCAAGCTTCAATTGTGTTTTCTATTTATACTTCTGCTGCAGATATTTTATCTGAAAATGCCCAAAGCATTTTCTTAGCACATTCACGATGCTGTCCTTTCAGGCCTTTGCTGATGTTCTTTATCTTTATTGATAGTGCTGCATCTGGGCATAAGCTACATTTTATGGTTGGATGGAAGATTGTTATCTGGGCATTTATCATTTCACACAAATCTTCTCTCTCTGTAATCCATGAAGTGAATGCAGCTTTTACAGGCAGTGCTTTGTGTTAGCACCTCTGCCCCTTTATAGCATTTCAAACAACAGCTGTCCCAGTTCTGTTCTATTTTGGGCCAGTGGAGGGTTCTGATACATTAATTGAAAGCTCATCTGAGACTAGAAAGAGGTATAAGAATTAGATTTGTTTTGAGCTCTGTCCATCTAACCCTTCCCTCAGCAGTGGCTTTAGCATGGGTTTATCTTTGAAAAAAATATAGAGACAACAGATAGAGTGTGTTTTATCATATAATCATTTTAGAAGATCCTAGCACTGAAGAGGAGAGTAGATTATTTCAAGGATTAGTCAGAGGGGGAATGTTAAGCTAATGGAAAACTAGGATGACTATTGGGGAAAAGAATAATCTTGCTACTGCAGTCCAGTGGGACAGAGAGGAAGTGGAAGGACTATTGATTGGCTTACTTTTAAAGGGCTAAGAAATACATTACACCAATAACAATACTTCCTTGGTTAAATCATCCAAACATTATTTGCCTAATCTGACTGAAGAAATATGTAAATACAGCATTTATTCCATCTGCATTAGGACCTGGCACAAACGTCCACCCACTTTTGGAAAAGTCCTGACATTTGAATGCACACTAAGAACAAAACATCTGTTTAGAAGTTACGTTGAATTGGGGTCGAAACCTTTAGGTGATTAATGAGCAGTTGTAGATGTTGTCTTGCAGACCATCCTTTCACATGGGTGCTTTGCACTGGCCAGCACCAGCTCTGCTCGCTGAGCTTTGCAGCATTTCTGTGCTGCTCTCCTGTCCATGCGGATGGCAGCGTTGTGACTTAGGTAATTCATGTCCAGCCATGTGTTCACCTCAGACAGTTGAGATCTGCTGTGCTCAGGTGTCATCATCCACTGCAGAACAGACACTGAAATGCTAACCCTTGGGCAGGCTGAAAACAACCAGATGCAAAAGTACGTGGCTTGCATGTTGCTGGGCTTTATTGCCTATAACACAGCATTCGTTCGAATTACAGTTTTTAATTTCCTATATTCTTTTGAAAAGCTGTAGAAGCTGTATTAAAACTGTCCAATTTTCTTTGTGATTTCATCTTCAGAGGAGCCTTGTTATAGTTTCATTCTGAAAGATCATCAGTGGGTCTACGCTGCATTGCACTAAAGTTGTTTTTATATTGTAATCTTATATAATAATGGGATTGTAATGACTTTGCTAATAGACATGCAGGATACAAATTGTCTGTTTCTCAAATTTATAATATTTTTAGTAGAAGGAAAAGTGTAATGGAATATAAAGAGGGTTTTGAAAAGTTCCTTTCCTGTTTTTCTCTGTCTGTGTGCTTGTACTTACAACATGAGATCACTGAGACAGTATTAGGAAACAAGATTTAGTGTCACTTTACAAAAGCTATGTATTTGATAGGCAGTGTAATTTGTGGAATAGTGGTCTCATCCTAAATGGAAATCCAAATGGAATTATGAGCACTCCTGAACTTTCAAAATGGTACAGTTAATGATGATGGAGATTAATTTTATCATCCGTGCTTTGTGGCTGAAGGTGCAGGGTTGGAAGCAAGCATTAAAATTTGCTGAAAGATATTTTCCCATGGGGAAGGTCTGTTTCTAATACTGACCAGTCATCCAGATTTGGCTGTAGATGGTTTTTTAGGGCAAGTACAAGGCTGATGGGTTGGAGGTAAGTAGAGAGAGTTGTTAGAAAAATAACAGTGGCTAGAGACCACTAGGAATGACTTGTGCAAGTGTGGTAGCATACAGGTTTTAGAATATCTATGCTGCATGTGCCTGTAGCTACAGTGCAGCTAAAGATGATGTTTTTCTGGCATATATAGGGGCCAGTACTCCTATCTACTGTGAGGTAGGTAATCCTCTAGTCTAGTTTATGCTTCCTCTAAGTCATCATTTCTGTAAGGAGCTCTCACTCATATCACACTTAATGTGATTAAAGAATCATGTGACTTCAATGTGTTAAAATCACATTAAGTGATTCTTTACCATGAATTTCAACAGATATTCCCTGTAGCCATTTCTGTGTGACAGTTGTGCATTGGTTCTCCTTGGAAGTCCAGCACTAGTTGTAAAGTTTAGGGGTTTTTCCCTCTCTTCTGCTTCTACTTATCAGATTTGGCTCCCAGTGGCTGAGAACAGCAGCTGCCAATGCTCTCTGTCTTTCTAAGACTATTCAGGTGGGAAAGAAATTGTGCTTTCTTTAGTTCCAGTGTCATTTGACTTTCCCACAGTTACAAGGATTTCCAGAAGATTTGTTTCTTGGGCTTCTCCCTATGCCAAGGACTACAAAGGTGGTATTTTTATCTTGGCTCACACCTTTCTATTTATTGTGTGCTTAAAACTTGTAAGAGAGTTGCTAGAACTTTCTTCTGTCTCCAGTGATACTGGCCAAATGCCTGAGGTGTGCTGAAACCTGGCTAGCAAATATCCTCAACTTTGCTTGTTAAATGCACATCCCTCAGGCTGGCAGCTCTGCAAGGTCCAGAGCCACTCTCTGGACACAGCTACAAAACTCTGGCTGCGGGTAGAAAGACCAAGTAACACAAAAATGAGTGAGGCTGGGCTTTTCAGTGTTTTTGTTTCTAGAGCTACCAGAAAAGCTTGATCATTAAATAAACAAATTGTATTGAAAGGAGAGAAGGCTGGGCATATTTTAATGAAAACTTTCTCATTGCAAAGTATTACAGCTGCACCTGACTAGAAACATTTCCGTTTGGTCAAAATCTGTCAGGAAATTTCTCAGGCACAAGACAGAAATTATTGTAAAAGCAAGCAATAATTAGAATTTAATTTTCAATCATAAAAAGTTTGAGCTCAAGATCTTTGTGTTTTAAGAGTAGATATTTAATCTTTCTTTCCCAGATTCCCAGTCTGAGCAACTACTCTTGCAACAGAAATGATGATTTGAGTGAGTGTAATAGATAAACTGCCTGCCTTGCTGTGGGAGTGGTGTAGTTTATAACGCATTTATGCATTTCAGAACTGACTAAAAGGGAGGGATCTAGCAGAAGAAATTTGTACAACATTCCAGGATCCATCAGAATCAAAGGATTCAGAATAGAAGGTTCAAGTTTCCCAGGTCTCATTGCTTTTTCTTCACAATTAGAATCAGTAGAATCCATTGGGACAACATGTCTTTACCTCCATGTGGTAATTGCCTATACAATGTGTATAACAGTCATCAGAATAAATGCCTAGTATTTAAATTTCTGACTGGAAGAGTTAAGAAAGAGTGACAATTAGGAAAATATATGTGTCTGGGGATTGGAATAAGATTTTTTTCTTAAGAGAGTTAGAAAACTTTTTTTCTTTCTTTTGGTTATCATGAGATCCTCTTCCATTTATGGCAAACAAACATTCTCCTCAATGCTTTAGATAGATAGAGGCTTGAATAATACTTGTAGCAAATATTTCGGACATGCATTCTATTAAAAAAACCAAAGAAGCAAGCAAACAAACAAAAAAAACCTACTAAAAAATCCAAACCACATCCACGGGTGCAGTGTGCCTTCCTGGCTGCATGCTGTGCTTGTTCTAAGCCTTTCTTATGAAAGAACAAATACAGCATGCTCAGCAAGAACCCAAGAGAAGCTGTTTTACCTGTGACCTCTACTTCCATTTGTAGATAGGACAATTGAAATTACAATTGCTTCTGAAATTGCAGTGACTCTGGCAATGCTGGGGTCTATAGGATATTTGTGCTTGTGGTTTGACCTTTCCACAAAGGGCCGAACCTGAAAAGCATTAGCATCCCAATCCATCCTGTATTAACCTCCCAATAAACTTGAGAGGAACTGTTTCATCAGCTGGAGTTTAAGCCTGCAGCACTCGATACTGAGCCATTTTACCACTTGCAAATGTCAGCAGTTCCAGCTTATCTGCTACAACGCTTCAATGAATTCAAACTACTTTCATGAAGTACGAAAATACAAATTTATTTTCAATGTGAAATAGACCATCTGTGAATTGTTCAACTTCTCACTCCTCAGAATGCTTAAATAGCGTCACAGAGGAGTCATAAAAGTGTGTTGGTTCATGCACTCAGTTCTATAAAGTGTATGAGTATTCATGGTTTTCTTAACACTACTGCACCCTAAAAATGGAGCTGCATGAATTTCAGTCCAGTTGTCAGTCAAGCAAATACTCCCATGCTGATGTAATGATGATCTTGAGTAAGACATCAAAACGTGGAATGCTATTTTAAATATTTTGGTGAGTTCACTTCTTGCACAATGATAGAGAAGCTGAGTGAATGTCTGTGCATTAGATTCCTTGGAGATTGCAGATGCAGCTGTGTTTATACTGCTGCCTGTTCCAAGGGCCTTCAGGACAGCATGGAAAGGCCTGAGCTGGACTCACCTCGGGGGAACCACACCTAAATGTTGAATGGTAAGAGACAAAGCGAGCAGCCAGCAGAAGGAGATGAGAAGGAAAATTTCAGTGTGGGTCAAGTGTGGGTACAGCCAAAGCTTCCTGGTCCAGTTCAGTTCTCTCCCAGATTTGGGGATGATGTGTCCTGGATTATTGGTGTCTCCCAATATGAGCGGACGGAGCCTGCCGTGCCTGCCTGAGATCTTGGCCGTGTCTGGCAGCTCCAGCTGAGGGCTTGTCCTCAGAGGAGCCACTGCTAGCCAGCTGCTGCGGGGACCTGGACAAGTTTAGACCTATCCAGAGCTCTGGAAAGCAGAGGGATGGAGTTACCCTTTGCAAAGGGTCAGCTCCCTCAGGTACCTCAGCTGAGAGTCCCTCTTAGATGGCGGTGAAGAAGGAGCCAGTCCTGGTGAGAGGTTTCAGTCTTTATTCCAGTTTGTAGGCTTCTCACTGCCACCAGCCCTCTCCACCGATCTCCTGCCGGCTCTCCCTGGCCATGAGGTCCCCTAGCTTTTATCCGGGGGGAAGGGGGATGGGAGGGGGCAGGAAACACACCAACCAGGTAGGGGAAGAGGGGGTTTCAGGGGACAAAGGACACCTGGATAGCCCAATACCTTTAGGAGGATGAGAGGGCATCCTTTGAATCTGTCCTATCTGTCCTGTCGACACCCTTTCTGGAATTATCCAAGATAAGGGGGCAGTGGACAGGCAGAGCTCTGGAGATAAGCCAGGGTCTGGGCAGGGGGAGGCAGGGGGAAGTATGGACACAGAAGAAAACCAGGGGGGACCCAGGGTTTGGGAATAAACTCCAAAACCACAGTGCTACACTGGATGTTAAAGAGTCCAATCCTACAAGCTTATGCGAAGGCTGGCTTTCAGTTCTTCCCTGTGGGTCATGGTAGGACTGTGGTCTGGCAGCACGGAGCTCCTCAGGAACTTGGCAGTTTGTATGAGGTTATGCAGTGCTATGGGAAGTGAGCTGGGAAATCTGCCCTGCTCCATGGCCTGCAGTATCAATGTGTCCATGAAAGCAGCGCTGGCCCAGCAGCGAGGGAGGCAGCTGTGCCCAGCTCAGAAACTTCTGTGTGCTCTTCCTTCTGGAAAAATGAACAGCGTGCTGATTTGTGGCAGCCCTGTGAGAGCAGGCAGGTGCATGTAAAGAGCTGTGAATAAGCATAAAGGTGAGGAGTATTGTCACTGCTGTTCCCTGAAGAAATGATGTGGAATGAAAGTGCAGCATGAGTCTTGGTGGATTTGACACGGTGCTCACTCACCACATTGCAGATGCAGCTCAATTTGAGCCATGCGTGATGGGGTGTTTTCTTTTTGCATTCAAATCTTACATTTATCACAAGTATCTGATGCAATGTCATTAATTTCTCTCTTTCAATTACTTTAGTATTTTGCTCTTCCTCATTCTGTTTAACCTTCCCCCACCTTTTGTTGTGCAAAATATAAATACATTACTATTTTTTACAGCAAAGGGTCATTGTGGTAGTTGTTGCCCATGGACACAGGCACAGACTCCATCTCAAAAGGTCTTTGATTCAGAAGGCTTTATTAAGAATGACTTCATAATATCAGAAGGCTGAAGCTTATTGCTTATTACTTATTTCTGAAGGCTCATAGCTTAGCGTAGCTTAGTTTATTCTTAGCTTAGTCTTAGCTATTCAAGTGGAACACTCTTTATAATAATAAACTGATTGGCTGGTAACCCAGACTAGCTCCCTATTACCATTGGTTAAGTGAGAGAACCCATAACTCCCAAGTTGTGGGAACAGAACAGTAAAACACCACCTGTGTTCCCGAGAAGGGACACAACCCACAGATTGTTCATAGAATCTGCACTGGGAAAGTGAGAGCTTTCCCTTGGGTAGAAAAACCTTAGCAGGCCTGCAGAAGAAACCGCAGAGACATAGAGTTGTCAGTACCACAGGTCAAAATTGAAATTTTTGCATGTGGAGCAAGGTGGTAGATTTTTGGATCCAAGACAATAAAGCTTTTCGTGTTCATGGTTTAAATTAAAAACAAAAGCTGTATAATTGCCATCCCTGACATGTTCCAGGCCAGCTTGGATGTGGCTTGGAGCAACCTGGTCTAGTGGAAGGTGTCCCTGCCCATGGCAGGATCTAGGTGACCTATAAGGTCTCTTACAACCCAAACTATCCTCTGACTTTATGAGTCTATACTCTGAATGTTTATAACTTAAAATTGGGTAAAATTATGAGAGATTTTACCTTGCTCAAGCTGGATTCCATTGGCTAAGTAAGTGTCATTCCCAGTTCACCCAGAGGACAATAGAGCTGCACAAGGTTTTGTATACTCCAGCTGCACACAGACTTTGTTTTCATTTAGCCTGTAGACAATTCAGGCATTATCTCTTACCATGTAAGCTCAAAACAAAAATCAAAATAACAGTTCTAAATAGCAGAGCTTCTTTTGCAAAGTTGCTGAGTGAAGAGCTGTCATGTTACTTTAAGAGCATGGTTACTGCAACTGATTACTTCATACAGGGTATTTGCCAGTCTGTCTCCTGTGTAATCATGAAGAATGCATCGACTTAAGAATAGCTGCACATTAGTAATTTGTGAAAATGTCTGAGAGACAACTGAAAGTTCCTGTCACAATTGGTAGTGTGGAGAACTATTGCCAAAGTTATCAGAAAAATACTCTCTTTTCATTAGGTATTCCAGAAGGTACAGACCCGCATCCCAAAAATTCTTTAAAATATTTGGATAGAAAATGGGCACAAGTAGTAACACTTGCTAGCGCTGGAGTTAATGGACTTAGTCCAGGCAAACACCAATCCATGGTATTGTCTGAAGTGCATTGCTGTGTTTTGTTGCAGAAATGAGTTAAGGAAGTAGCTGTGGTTGTGAAATACTGAGTATTCCATGGGAACAATCCATGTTTGTCTTTCTTGGAGAAAACTCTTCTGAAGTCATAATCTACAAAATGTGTATTCCCTGGTTCTCAGGCAGACTAAAGCACTTCAGCTTTGTCCAAAGCCCTGAAGAATAAATACTCTCACTGTCAGTTTGCTCTGCTCTGCCTGTGTGAGACCCAACCAGTAAACTGTTCAGCGAACTTAAGCAATTTGGAATTGCACCAGGAGGAAGGAGCAACAGCTACTTTCCTTGTTCACATAAACCCATGCCAAGGTGCTCAGGCACAGAGCTGTCCCTTTGAAACCCTGTGGATGGCACTGGATTTCCTATAGGATTCCATTACGTTTAATATCCACGTGTTTCATGGGCTCGGTGGTTGGAGACAGGGACAACACACACCTGATGTCCATGTGGCAAAAACCAGAGTTTATTCCTCAAGCCCCATTTATAAAAGGGTTTGAAAAACCCAGTATGGATAGCTGATTGGTCGGATCTTTGACACTGCCCAGCTCCTGGACCAGTGAGAGGTCTGCAGCTTAGGATGGAATGTAATTGGTTGAGGTTCCTGTCTGTCAACCCAGGAGGCAGTTTTATGCAGCCAGCTGGGTTTCTTATTTATAGGTGAATTAAATTGCCCAATACAAACCAACTTGTACAGTAACAGGATTCTAAGTTAAAAAAAACTTTCCCATTTCTTTCTGTCTTCCGTGATTCATTTTCTATCTTCCTTTTAATGCACCAAGTCTTCTAAATGGCAAATATTTAATTTTTTATTTCTCTCTCATCATCTGTTGGCATTTCCATTTGTTAAAGATTTTTAAGAAGGGTTGGTTGAGTTGGCTTAGCAAAGATTAGTTTTACCAAAGGTTTAGTAAACATAAAGAAACAATCTTTCTATTAATGCAGTCATATTGCTCTCAAAAATGGAGAAGGGAAGCACTCTGAAATCTTGTATTTACAATTTTGCCTTAAGCAACTGTGGCTTTCAATGAAAACTCAAAACATTTCCCAGGAAATCTTGTTTGTGTTTGACAAACATGTAATAGACATTTTTCTCCAGATGTCTTTAATGTTGAATATTTCAAAATCCTTTCCAACTTGCACTGCTTTCTAAGTTGCTGTTGCAGATATTCAGTGCACACCTTCCTTCCAGAAATGCTGGGGACACAAGAGGGCTTTTAGCTATTTCCCTGAAGGATGATGGTGGTGTAAGAGCACTGTTGCATTAGCAGTTACCCTTGGGTCAATAGGGAGGACCAGGCCTACTTCTAAGTGTGTGTTTAGTACTTGCTCCACATTAGCTGCATCACAAAACCTACCATTTAATGACCTGGTGGTTTGACCTTGTTGCCTGTCTGTTAGGCTATATCAGCAGTCACCTCATGGCAAAAATGCACATTACAAACCTCTTTATCCAGAGATGTCCTAGAAAAGCCTGCTTGTTTTAACTCCTGTTCTGACCCGGGTAAAGCAGAGTTCCAGAGATATGCTGTATTTTGTCCTGTATCTTGGGATAGGTCATTGGCAGATGAGGCAACAGTTACCATTATCTTCTCTGGTCATGTGAACCTCATGTGGGTGGTCCACAACAGGAAAAGAATATGAGGGTTATTGCAACAGGTAGATTAACTATGGGATTATTGCTGTAGGATTGCAGATGCCAAAGACTTTCATGAACAAGTTTGTGGAAAAGATATTCATACTCTCTCGGTACCACTAAATATCTCAAACTCAGGAAGTCTCTGAGCTGCAGTCTGTAGAAGGGTATTTGGGGCTAGTACTTTCCCTCTTGTGTCACCTGCACATTTTATGAGTTTTCTGGGTGAAAGCCTGCTGAGGTTTTCTTCCCAGAAGAAGCTCGTTTTTCTCTGCACAGATTTCTGTAAACATATCTCTGGACTGTGTGTTCAAGGACACATGTATTCTTCTGCCCTGTCTCCCACATGGGGGATGGGGGCCTTTTCTCTTTCTTGACCTATGAGATGGACAATTCTTATCTTGGAATTCCAAGCATTCTAGAAGTTCTGTACTGACCATGAAGAAGAAAGCATGAACTCTGTACCTGGGCAGAAATAGCCCAAAAGCCTTCTGAACAATGGAGTCATTTTAATAAATCATATAAGCCTTCTGATAGTGAAGTCAATGAGTCCTGATTCACCTCCATCGGGCAGCAGAAACAATACTCTTGCCTTCTTCCCTGAGCATCCAGGTTGGGCATCAGGAAATCCAGGATAGTGGGGCCAGAGGTATATTTATTCCAACTCTGTATGGCTGGACCTTGCATATTCTCAGCTAGAAGGTGAGAAATGAATTCGTTTGTAAATGTACCTAATTGACCTCCAAAGACTGTGCCTCATAAAAGGCTGTGATGCATTATCATGTCAGTGCTACACAACACAATCTCCCTGTACCTACAGTGCCTGCTCTGTGGAACAACATCAGGTTGCAGTTTTGAGTGCTGGCTGTTCAGCACCTTTCGTGAACACCAGATGAATTTTTAAAGTGAAAAAGAGCTGAACCATGGCCAATAGGTTATAAGGCTGGTGAAGGAACATGAGACTGGGGAGGAGATTGCACAAAAAGAGCAGTAAGTGAGAGATTCTTTTGGACAAGATCTGTGCTCTGAGCTGTATTAACTGCACTGAACTGGAATGTGTTAAATTATTTAGAGGAGATGGAAGCCATCTCCAAGGAGCACAGAACCCCAGGACTGGTAAATAATGAATACAATTCTTCTGTTAGTGGGATGACTCATCACTTGCTGTCTGTTTTATGCACCTGCTGCAGGGGTTGGAGGAGGACTGGGCCTCTTCAACCTGTATTGCAAGGGAAAAATAGTTCTTGGCTGCTGCTAGGTCATTCCGTTATCCACCCGATATATAAAAGATACCAGCAGCAATTACTGATAGAGGCAGCCTGAACAAGGAGGACAAATTGTCCTATTGCATTGTTTGGCAATGGAGGATCTTGACCCACAAGTTATTGTTTTCCTTCGCTTTCCTAAAACCAGGGAAACAGGAAGGTGGCACCTGACATGAAGCTCTCCTGACCTGTCTTGGAGTTTCTGCTGACAGGCACCAAGGGCTTCCCTGCGCACAAAAGCCCAGCAAAGTTCCAGGACAGAGCCATTCTGTCAAGGGAAAGCCCAGAATCACTGACCCAGATACCAACTGCTCTCTGTGCACTGGTAGTGGCACCAGCAAAAACCTGATACTGTGTCCCATCATTTGTCCGTTTAATCAGGGCCAGAATAGTCAAATGTGAGGTCTTCAGCTTCCTCCCCCAGCTCTGCCATGTGGAAAACCAGGAGCCATTTCCAGCTGGTATTTCCACAGGTATTGTCACTGTCAAGGTTTGTGTCAGTTCCACTGTGCAGGTTTAGGGACAGCTCAGAACTTCTTAGTAGTGGCTATAAAACCAAATTTTGTTGTAGTAACAGAATGGTGTTGCAGGATGCTGAGACCAAAGAACAGGTCACAGTGGTCCCTCTTTCATGCACCAATGTTCTTGGCTTGCCTGTTGCTGGATGTCTGTCTTTGCTCACAAATTAGCAATATTGCAGAAAATGAGTGGAATTGACTTTTTCTGTCAGAGGTCTTTGGAGCCCAGAATAGGGTAGAAAAACTAAACCTATTCCTCTGCTTGGACAACATTTTCTCCCACAGGTAAATCATGGAAATCCCACTGTAAGTCAGTAAATGGAAATGAAAAATAGCTTAGCAGACTACATTCCAGCTTATTAGAAGTATGGGAAAACGAAGGCTGTATTTCTATATTGTGGTGGCCAACATCTGGCCTGAAGGCCTCACAATAATAATTAATCCCCGTTTTGTAAATGAAAGGTAACTAATTATATAAGTACCTTAATTATGTTACCTGCCCAGTGTGGACCATTGGAGAGCAGGCCTGGACCACTGCAGACGAGAGCAGCTCTTGGCTGGCTGACCTGGTGGCAACTGGTTCAGCCCATGGGGATTGACCATGCAGACCTTCAGAGCTATATAAGGAAGAGAGTCCTCAATAAAGGTCGGCTGCTGTGCATGAACCTTGGTGTGTATTGTCACGTTCCTGCCTCCAACATCAAAGTGACATTTTGAAAACAATTTTACCTATGTCTGGACTTTCAAAGACAGATATGAGTACACCCATAGGCCTGGTTGGCATAGCTGTGTTTTCATCTGTGATTAATTGATCCCCAGCTAATCACATAGGCCTCAAAGCAGCATCTTACCTATAGCCTGAAATTCTTGAAAGAAAATGGTAAGCAGTGCCTGGTGGCATGCTGGGAGAATATAACTGTGCTGCTTCACATTTACTTGTAGGAGGGAAGTTTTCTTTCAAATAAAGGGATCAACTTCAGTGTTACAAACTTTCCATTTGAGAGTTCTTATTCAGGCATACAACAAGAAGTTGTTCTGGATTAACTGATTCGTTAGTGATGTGAGATAAAATAATAAAAATTCCTAATTCCTAAAAGTCCAAACCAATAACTGGCAGGTAGAGCTGTAACAGCTGATTCTTAATTGCTGAGATGCAGGAAATCCTCTTTTTGCTAATCAGTCTGCTCTAAACTTAGAGTACCTCCTTATCCTCCACTGGCTGTTTTGGCTGTTTTACTGATGGAGAACCTATCATCTCATGAGTGAAAAGCCACAGTTTCAGAGTTTTTGAACTGAGATTTTCAAAAAATCTTTTGTGTGATATTTGGGACATATTTATATCTGTTTTGGGATCAGATTCTTGTTCATATTTTCTAGTAGTGGCCTCTGCAACCTCTGAGAAATTTGGGATTTTTGTAGTGTCTTTTTAAGTGCTTTTCTCTATTGCCCAGTTTTGCTTTTTTATCCGGGAACTGTTGTCTTCCTACTAGTAGGAATGCCACCATTTCACACCAATATCCTGCCTCTCTTTTCACATCCAAGACTATTCCATATTTATAACCACCACTTATTACTGTAAGTATTTTTCTCTGACATGTATCTGTTTAACCAAGGGCATTGATTTCCCTGTTTAACCCTCCTTTGTTCTGCAAAAACATTTTCTTACTTCCTTCTCAAGAAGTTGAAAACAAAAATCTTTTTAGGTCATTGAGAAACTTGGAACAGGCACCAGTATTTATCAGTTTTATCATTTCAGTGACTACACTCCCTATTCTTTATCCATAACTGTGTGTATCACATTCGTTGTCTGCCTCTTAAGTGAATTTAATGACTGTAATGTGCACAGTCATTTGCTTTTTGACATTCAGATGAGCAATCTTATTCATCATGAATTCTGCCCTTGACACATCCTTCTGACAGCACTTCTTAGGCCTCACCAGCCTCATGCCGGGGACGGTCTCAGACAATAGCTCATCTCTGCTTCTGTGCTTCCAATTGTGCTGCAGCTGTGTCTAAAACCACACCTGTGATCTTGAATGAGTTTGCTGTAAGAAGAAACCCTTGTTCTGCAGAGCTCCCAGTCTAAAGAGTGAGACAGATGACAGGTGGAATGAAAGGGAGGCACCAGCAGGCTCTGTGACTTGCTTTACCTCGTGTGGCAGTTGTGAGGTCCCACGTGCAGAGCCCCTGTAACAAAGCTGGGACAGTGATCCAGATGTCTGAGTCCCCATGGCTTTGGCACAGCTTCTAGACCAGCCAGGCTTCCAAAGTATCAGGTAGTGAGACCTTACAAAGAGTCCAGCAGTGCAATGTGGCTGCAAATCAAAACAATGCAACTGTTTATCAGCCCAGGAAAAATTACCAGGAATAAGTATGTAATCTGTAGAGCCTTTATGTCTGAAATGGGATTGCTAGGAATTATTTATAGTGGCTTTTTTACAGGGCAGTCGTCATGGAGAAATTGTGGAAATATCAGAAGTGATGCATCTACTTCTGTAAAGTATAAGATCATTCCCAGAAGGAGTGGTTTCTGGGAAGACAGCAGTGAAGCTCCAGAAAGATGTCTGTGAAATGAATTAGCCTGCCTGGGGATCAGCTGTGCTGCTCCTGCTAATTCACAGGATCTTAGCAAGAATGTTCTTTGACCAAAGTAGGAAATACTCAACATTCTCTTTAGGTTTCCAACTCTGTACCCAACTGTGCAGGGCAAGCACAGGAATGAACAAGCTCAGGTGGGAAAGTAAAAATCCACAAAAAGGCGGAATAGCTTCTTTTAGAAAGGGAAACTTGAGGAGACTTCTGTTTTCATAAGCTTTCCCTTTGCCTGGTTTACATACAAGCCTCATTGTCTTGGGTGTGTGAGCCTGTGTAATATCAAGAGTGCACTTCAGATACTGTGTTATTTCTATTCACCTTGCTTCCTATTCCTAGAGACATGCCTGGAGATGATCAGCTGAGAAGTTTAATTTACAAAACCACTTTTTTGCAATGCTGACAAAGACATAGCCAGTACCTAGTAAGGAATTGTGAATTAAACTACTAGGGTAGTTATTCTTTTGTTGTTACCATGTTAGGGAAAAGGGTAATATGGCAAGGAAATCCTAAGAAATTTGGCCAGAGATATTGCTTTGGATATTTCAATATTGCTTTGGATACTGTTTTTCTAGCAGTGTTTTGTTAGTGTGCCAATATAGAATACCTATCTTAAATCTAGCTACAAGGCATTTTCTTGCCATTCCATTGATTTGCTATGCTATAAACCAGATCTTATATGAAACTAAGCATTTGCAAACAGCTACTTATCAGAGGCTGTGCTCGGGGCTGCTGGTACAAGGCAACTCAAGATTTAAGGTAGCTTCATGCTGCAACAAGAGGGGGTGTGCCTGGTGCAAGCTGCAAGGATGCACTCTTGTGGCAAAGAGGTGCTGTACAGGGAATAGGTGGAGTTGAAATCACCTTCTGTTTATTAGGAAATTGAACTTTCATGTGCAAATAAGGTGAAGATATTATTAGCTATACTAGGGATCTTTCACTGCAGCATCAGTATTTTGTATTAGTTCTCATTATATTTTCTCTGCTGGAGGGTACATTTGTACTTCTGTTTTCTGAACTTCTTATGAGCAGGTGCTATTCAGCATGCCTCAGTGTTTGCTCCCCCGGGCACATATTCATAGCTGCCTCCCAGCCAACTGTTTCTGTGCACAACTTAGAGGAGAGGAGCTGTCAAAGGGCCGAAGCTGGGGGGGCACAGCCAGCCATCTCCCTGAGGAGTGCCACCTGCCTCAGTGAGCCTTGCACCCTACGGAACCCTGTCCCTGTGCCTTTGCTCTGTGGACAATAAAACCACCACTGCTGGGGCAGTGCAGGATTGTCTCTCACTCCTGCCTTCCAACACTTCCAAGGTCAGGTGGGGAGCATGCCAGGAGAGGATGGTGGCTATGAAGTGTTATGTTAACCACAGAGCAGCAACCTTAGAACCATGGCAAGGGCTGTGTGTGTGCAAAACCCAGTGACTAAGAACTAGCCAAGAGGAACCATGGGTTGATTGAGGTGAACTTCGGAAAAAGTCTGAGCCTGTTTTAAAGGTGCTTAGGTGCCTGCTGATATGGATGGAGTTTTGAACTTCCCCAGAGAACCTACCTGGAGGCTATTTTCAGTCTTTCCTCTTGGACTTTGTTCCTTCTCTGTAGCTCACAGCTGATCATGTGCTTTTTCTCTGCCACTGGTTACTTAAGTTGTGTGTTCATATAGGTTTTTTTTTAACTGTTTGCTAGTGTGCAAAGTAGAAAGTCTTTAGCATGAGTCTCCCATGTCCACCTCTGTCATTTAGGGGCCTGTTTCTACAAATAGATGTGTCTTACAAGAGTTTCTTTGTGGAGGAAGCTGGGGATATTTGAAGACTGTTTGTGTAAGGTAGTACTGACAAAACCCACTTGAAATGGTATGTAGTTATGTCATTGATAGGGTGTTTTCCAAATATTTCTTACCATATTCTGCAAAAGAAACCATAGTCAATCAGCAGCTAAATCAGTAATGCAAAAGGTTAATAGCAAACAAAAGTGAAGAACGTTGTAGCAGACTGCCAAGCAGCTGGCTCCATTCTGAGTGTGACAGATGGATCACAGGTACCAAAGTGAACATCTGGTGCACAGAGGAAAATACAGTCTGTAACACTGCCTTACTTCTCATATAATCTCTGAAGATGAGTTTGTCTGTCTGTTTTCCAAGAGACCCAAAGCTACCCTGGCAAAGTTACTTAAAGTAGGACTTTGCAGGACCAGACATCAGGAAGCACCATCCCAAAGTGTTGGATGGCTTAGGAATGATCAAGTGCAGCTGGTGCAAAGCAGGGAGCATCCAGGGCTGTTGCACTTGTTCCTGCATGGAGCTGGGGACCTTCTTACCTGTGTGGCCCCCAGAGTTCATGTGCATAGCTGAGTGAGAGGGCAGGGTCTGCAACTAACACTGAGGCCGTCTGGATCTCTGTAGATGTACAAAGGGCCCAGATGGAGCACAAAGCCACTGGATGCTGGATGAGTAACTGAAGTAGGTGATGTTGAAGATTCCAGTTTAACAGATAATGGGGATTATTCCCATAAAGTCCTTATTTTGAGATTTAAGATATTAGCATATACAAGATAGGAACATAGCATTGATCAGGACAGATTTGAACAGTTTCCAGTGTTCCTAGTTGAAAATGGGTTGGAAAAAGTGAAATAAATTAAAAGGACATTAAAAGGAGAAAGAAGTAACAGATAAATACTGAGCAACACTGCTTCTCCAAACAGAATTTTTCCCCTGTGAAAATGTGGCAGTTTAATAAAATGGAATAGACTAGCTTTGGAACATTAATATGAGCATACTTTCCTTTTACACTAAATTGTAACCAGTCAATGGATCTGCATTGAAAACTGTTCATCTAACCATCCTGTGCTGCACTCAGATGGTAAAACTCCATCACAACTCTGTCTGGCTATCATACAGAATTAATTCCCTGGTTGACTTCAGTCTGAGCCAAAGAAAATACTGGCAAACAGGTGAAGGCTTTATCAACCTCAGAATAATAGATTTCATACAAAGTATGTTGCAGATTCTCAGGAAGACTAAAATTACCAGAAACTTCCAGGTTTTTGGTGGACCCGGCAAGAGTGGGAACCCACCTCCTGGGCCGTTTGGAGGGGGTTCCCCTGGGAGTTCTGTGCCAAGGATGAAAAACCAGCAGGACTCTTAATTTCTTGGTCTTCAGGCTGTTGTTTATTTTTCTCTTAAATTCAGCACGCCGTCTGCACACCAGACTTAGCGTACGAGAAGCAAGGCACAAAATGGACCCCAAACACCCAAACCAAGGCCTTTTAAAGCTGTTTAGTCCAATTACCTTCTAACACATACTTTGTTTCTACTTTTCTACCAATAACTTCTATTAATCTATTCATGTAACACCTATGTTACTGCTTTCTCTAATCAACGGCTTTGTGCCACCAATACTACAGAAAATGCAGCAGAAGAAGAACAAGAAGGAGATGAGTCAATGCCCAAAATCCTCCATCTTGTCTCCTATTCACTCTCATATTAAAATCCTAAAACCCTAAATTTCTCACCC
Source organism: Dicaeum eximium (assembly GCA_013396995.1). NCBI lineage: Eukaryota > Metazoa > Chordata > Aves > Passeriformes > Dicaeidae > Dicaeum > Dicaeum eximium. Next base: position 302,697 of record VWZP01009240.1, read on the forward strand.
TGTGATAAGCTACTACTACATACTGCTATCTAGTTCACACACCTGTGGACTCCAACTCATCCCAAAGTCTTGGTAATTTTTTCCGGGGATGAAGGTTAAAAGCAGTGTTCTGCTGAGGATCAGGGCTTCCCAAAGCAGGCAGAGAAACATTCTCTGTGCCCTGGATTCCAACAAGAAACATTTCATCCCATATTGGAAATACCATGTGGTTTTGCCAAGATGTTGAATAATAAAATTAGTGTGACAATAGGAACAGTTATCTAGAAACAGAACTCTTTGCTTGAATTTAATAGTTCAGTTTAATTCAAGAAGTATTTTCTGAATTTGCATATCAGCTCGGTAGGAGAAGAAAATAACCATGGCAACAAATAAGGAATTGTCTTTGAATGTCCAGGGTTCTGATCTCCTCTGGATGAATACTGACCCATAGTAGCTGCAGTGATATCATATGAATGCTCCAGGTTTACCTTAGTGCCACTGGCTTCTTGTGTGGAGATACTTGCTAAAGTGTGCATTGTCTGCACAGCCTTTTGAGAAACAGCCATGATGTCTTAAAAATATTAAGAATTATTTTCTCCCCTTCTGCCTCAAAAGATTTGCAGATGTTATTTCTTTTTTCTTTTTTTTTTTTTTTTCAGATTTCCAGAGCAAACGGGATTTGGAGAGCATAAATGTGCCTTTAATTAACCAGCTCGATAGCTCTCCATCCCTGTGTCCCCTCCCCTGGTTCCGAGGGCAGCTCCGGCTCTGCCGAGGGGGTCACGGCCCCTGATGTGCTTCCAAAAGTGTTCCTCTCTCGCCATCTTCTGGCCAGCTCTTCGGCACTGACTGCACGTCCTGCTGCACACAGAAAGTGATTCCACGTGAGAAATGTCCTTCTTTGGTGGAGCCATTGCCTTGCTCTTTCGCTCCTGTTCTGCTTTTTCCCCCGGCTTGTGAAGAACGCTGTGTACCTGATGCGGATGGTACTTGGCTGAGTCGGCGTGTGAAGAAAGCTGCTTGTATCAAACACCAAGTCTGTTCACAGACATGAAAGCCACAAAAAATGCTATGACCTCCATCCCCATATAGACAGGAGCTCTACATGTCCTCGAGGGTTCTTCTTAAAGCAGCTCTTCTGTAAAAGGTGACAAATATTAGCCAAATATTAGCACTGAGGAGTAACAAGGCAATTGCTCACACTGACGGCCATGGAGCTTCCTGTGCCTCAGCTCTCAGGTGCGGCCTCTTGGATCAGAACTGTGTCTGGAGGAGCAGCTTGAGCTGCTGGGACAGAAAAGCTCAAAGTAGGTGCCCCTCCTTGGAGGGGTGCAGATCTTACCTTTGGGGACTGAAGCCCACAGCTGGTTAAGCCAACAGAAGTGTCAGGAAAATTAATCCACAAACATCAGAGATTTATGTCCAAAAAGGAGACAGAGGAGCCCTTTTACTTTATTTGAATAAAGGGAGAGGCCATGGGGCATTCCCCTGGGATCTCTCAAATTTTTGGAGGACGCAGCCTCCTTTTTATCCCAATTTCCCGGCCGCATTTCCCTTCTCTCTTTCCCCATTGGCTGAGGTACTTGAGAGGTACAGGCTGCCCGGAAAGCCTGATCTCCTATAATGTATAACCCTCTTTTTTAATTTTTAATTCTCATGGAACTTTAGGGGTTTTCCCCACTGTTTCTTTCATATTTCAATATCCAATTTAATTTATCAGCAAACCTACTGTTTGTTTGTTTGTAAAGGCAAATATCTTTTCCATTCATCAATCAGTGGAATCCTTCCCACTGTTTCTTTTATCTCTCAGAGCTAGTTTTATCTACCAGCAGACTCACAGCTTGTTTGTAAAGACAAACCCGTCATTCCTCTCAGAAGTAAAACAAAAGATCTGTAAACAATAGAGCTAATTATTGTTTACTGGGAGGAAAAATCCAAAATGTCTGGCTTTCCTGCTTTGATAACTACATACTTTTTTCCCATCCTAAAAAAAGCAAGGTGTTACCCAGCTTGTATTTCTAAAAATGCAAGTACTAGGCAGAAGTTGATCACTAACTTCTTACACTCATTTAACCTACATAGCCATATAGAATTTATTCAATAGAGATGAAATTGTGTTTCTTCAGCTGATTTTGAAACTGCCAGAGACAGTGATAGGCTGATGACTTACGCCCTTTTGTTATAGAAAGAGACTATCTTTTCTACAGCTAATTAGGCGTAGGAAATTTGAAATTCATTCACTTTTTTCAAAAAGTCAGAGGAGTTCTTGGTCCTGCACATCCTTCTGCTGGCTGTTTTGAGTGGATTATAATCACATTTTCCTGCAGTTTCTCTAGTGTTTTCCTCTTCTGTGTTGTGTGTGAAAAGCCCACATAAACAACAGAGAAAACTGACTGACAAGCTTGGTGAAACAGTGAAACTCTGCAAAATGCTACCAAGCACACAGAGCAAACTGACTGAAACACCAGGAAAGAAGCAATTATTTTTAGTCACTGTGGAAAACACAGTTCACTTTCCTGTTAAAATTTAGAAGTTTAATAAAGGACAATAGGAGACAGAGACAGTAAAGCAAAGGTTACGGCCGGGTGCATCTTGGCACTCAGCCAAGAGCCCACCTGCTAGTTTGGGAAACACCATTTTTAGACAATTTCTATTACATCAGCCTGTTGCATATTCATAGACCCTTATGCATATCCATAACTACTTTACATATTCCAGGAACTATTTTACATGGCCCCTCCTCCGGTCCGCCTTTTTAGAGCATGAGTGTTTCTTTTTTGTGGTTTTAGTCTATTTTATCATCGCCTCCAGGTCTTGGGTCTTGCTCCACGTTGTCTTCAGATGGTGAGTGCTGATAGCTGACACATCAGGAGCAGGGTCCTCATCATGTGCTCATGGGACACTATCCCAGCCAAGCAGGCATTTTAACACAAGCACATCGGCTACCACTACTACCATGTCTAAGTTTTTGTTAATAGCAGAAATAAAAGCAAAGTTATTTTAACATTGTACATATAGAATTCATTTTAATATTTGAGAAAAGCCAATACTATAATATGTATCTATAACAGTCACAATATGTTATAATAGGAGCCTAAAGGATTCTAACAGATGTGGGATTTTTGAAATAAGATGGTATCCTCAACCCAGACAATGCTGTACTTCTTGATGAAAGGTTGAGTGTAAATGCTGCTTCTCACTTCACCATGACTGATGTGGTCCACTGGAAATTTCAAAACATCAGGGGGTGATGTGGACTCCAGAAGATCTTTCTTTGGAAGAGGCAGATATCTTTGGCTCCCTTCCCTGTATAGGAACTCTAAAGTGGAGTTCTACAACTGAAACAATGTAGAATTCACTGCCTCTGGGCACACCACCCTTTCGAAGTGGGGCTTGTGCTTCTCATGAGCCACAGCCTTTGTAAACAACCTCCAGAGTGATTTTAAACCAAACCAACTAACCAAACCTAGTACCAGGACCAGCAGGAATGGTGGAGGGCTAAGGTGGCCAGAGGCAGAGCCAGTCTGGAGAGCTCAGTGCTGCACCCCTGTTACAGCTGCTCCCCTGCAGCTGTACCTGGCACATTCAGGAGCACCCTGTCTGGGGGCACTGGATCTGGGGCTGGGTGACCCTCTTTATCTGAAGAAGGCAGAAAGGAGACCTAGGGCCTGAGCTTCAGCTCAGCAGCTTAAGAATTTTCTTATGCAGGTGCTATCCTGGTATGAAGAAAACTTCAGGAACCCAGCTTCAGGTCATGTATTCTCAGCTAAATCCTATCTGAGCTGTGTGAGCTGCAAAAATCAAATTAGAAATTCAGACAGATGGGAACCCTCAAAAAGTGTATGCTATTTTGTTTCCTGAAAGGATTTTGACAAGTTGTTTAAAGCTTTGCAGCCTACTACCTATCTCTGCTTGGTCTTTGAGACACAAAGCTTACTCAAAATAAACTCATTAAAGGTTTGTGTTTTAGCAGGGGAAATACAGAGTTGCCTTTTTGCATTTCTAGTGGTAACATCAGCAGCAGATAGCAACAAACAGCTGAAAAGCTCTGTTTAGGTCACTGCCTAGCCCCCACAATGGGCTGTATGCCTGTGATGACTACTTCTAAGTGTGAAAAAATACCTCTTTGTAGCTCCTGTAGTGCATGTGCAGGACCCAGCATTAGTGTTTGGTATGAGGCTGCTGGCAGTGAACCTTGAGAGGAGACTGGGCAGCTGCATTTCACACTGCAAAATTCTCATCGAATGCTGCAGGCATCAGGAAGAATGAGTGTGTGTGATCAGCTTGTGATTGGACTTAATGGCTCTATAAATAAAAGAAACACAGAACAAAAAGCATGAGAGTGTCCCAGAAATCCAGCTGATTCCTGAAAGAGTTAACTCGTTTAGAAACCTTTTAGTGGGCCATATTGATTACATGGATGTGTTCAGAGCAGCTGTGGATATTGCAGTAACAATGAACTGAAGCAGTTTATCAGCACATCAATTATTTTACTGGTATAAAAAGGAGCTTTAATTGGACTACTGATGGGCTCAATCTTGTGTTATCTTGAAGCTATCTGGCTATCACAAAATTACCTCAATAAGCTCATCTGTTTTGCAAGGAAGAAGCTCATAATCTCATAGGATGGAAGATGTTCTGGCTATTTATAGTCACTGATTTTATTTGTAGAGAATATCATGACTTCACAAGTGCAGCGGCACTAATCTCCCTGGGACAGCATTTATCCTAATCTAAAAGGAGCTGTTTGCTACAAAGCCAGCTATGCACTTAAAAGGGCCATTGAACTGATTTGAAACACTGGCAGTCATTTGCCTGTAAAAGCAGCAGGTGAATCAGTGTGTCCTGAATGCACAGCAGCCCAGAGCCAGGCTGTTCTCTGAAAATGAGACAGTGAGACAGAAGAGAAGAAATTCCTACCCAATATGGCTGAACTGCCAAGATGAATTGGGCAACAGCACATGAGCAGCTGAGAACGTGCTGCAGCCTTCTGACTGCTGGGGGCATGCAGTGATGGGTTTAGGCACTCTCAGTTAAAGAGCAGGCTGCAGTTTTTACACCAAGGACAGGGAGAGAGTTTACTTTTTCTCAGGTATTTCCTACCCTGTTCCAAACTAGCTAGTCTGGGCTAGTTTTTAGCACTAAGTTGTATGGAATTACTTTTGGCACCTGCTCCCAAGGGATGAAAATACCTTTCTGGTTATGTTTGCAGATGTTGGGGGTTGGGGTTTGGTGTTATTTTTCTTTCCTGTTTCTCCTTATCACCTGTAGAATTTCTTCCCATTGAGTTGCTAATGGGAACGGACAGCTTGAGATGGGCAGGGGCCAACTCCTTTGGTTTTTGGGAGTTTCTCGGGGGGGGGGCAGAAAT
>VWZP01009240.1:312062-365744 GCA_013396995.1 Dicaeum eximium
ACGGGACACCGGGACATGGGGCAACGGGACACAGGGACATGGGGCAACGGGACACTGGGACAGGGGGACACCGGGACGTGGGGACACCGAGATAGAGAGACAGAGGGACATGGGGACACCGGGATCTTGGGACGCCGGGACATAGGGCAGCTCCTCGGCACGCCTGGGATACAGCCGGGACACCGGGACAGAGGGATGGGGCAGCTCCTGGGCACACCCGGGAACGGAGCAGCTCCCTTGGCACACCCGGCACACCGAGACCGGGCAGCTCTTCGGACACACCCGGGACACGCGGCAGGAGCAGCTCGCGGGACAGTCCCTAAGCCCCAGAGCTGCTCCGCACTCTGCTTTCTCCAGCCCACCTCGCCGCTGTAAAACCGCTGCCTTCTCCCTTGGCTTTCCCTGCCGTCCGCACCTTGGGCCACCCTTGGCCCGGTTTGGTGACCACTCTTGGCAGCTCTTCTGCCCTATGGCATTGCTTCCTCGAGGAAGCAATCCTTCTAGGGTCTCCTATGTCAGAGTGGCAGGAAGCTTTGGGCCAACATTCAGGTTATGTTTTCCTCTTCACTGCTTAATTTCACTTTTCTTGCTTCTTCTCTGCATCAGTACTAAATAATCTCTTAGATAGTGCTCTCAGCCTGCAGATTTGGGGAGCCAGAACATAAAGGCAGGCCTGTGCTACAACTCACTGTACTATTGGTTACATGATATAACCATGTACTAATGAAGGGATAAAGGTCTTTTAGCTCCTTCCCTCCAACCCTGTTCCTCTCCCCCTGTCCCTGTGGAAGACAGTGTATCCCTATTGACTATTCCTTAGTTAAAACTGTTTATATGAGACTAGTTCTTCAAGCCAGATAAATCTTCCAGATTTATCTCAGCAGACAGGGGACAAGTTAAGACTCTTGTCTAGAAAAAAAAATCACCTTGGTGAGTACATTGTCATACTACATTCTTGCATGTGTCACACAGATGTTGTTCTGAGGTTGCTCAGTTGTGCCTGGAGCTAAAATGAGTGCAAGCCAGGGCTAGGATTGGGGTGTGTAAAGGAGTATCCTAATGGACATTGGCTGCGTCAGAGAATCTAGCTCTGGTGTTTAATGCTATTAAGTCTCACATCAAAAATCTGTCCTCCAAGTCCCGCACTCTGCTGTGATTTTTTATAGTTTTCTGCCAAGATCACAGCTGCAGTGCTCTAGGTAAAGAACACCATAGAATGTACCAAGCAGGGTAGATTCTGAAACCAGCGACAGCATCTGCTCTGCCTCCCCTAGCCAAAACAGGTTGTGACTGTGGGTGAAAATATGGAGAATCCTGTGGAAAGTAAGAAGTGTAGAGGTGTGGGAAGGAGCTGGGAAGCAGGGTGGGGGGGGCGTGGGGTGGGGGGATGTTATAGAATGAGCCCAAGTGAGATCCAATGTGATGGCGATATAAAAATGCAATCTACAGGAGAGCAGGAATCACTAGGTTTGTGGCTTTATAGATCAAGGACATGATTTTTAAAATTGATTTTTCTGCACCTCTTGGAATTATTTTCTTGTCCTTATTGCTATTCAAAATGTCTCTGTATGTCATCTGATAATTTCATCAATTACAGTCTCTTCTAAATCACACTGAAAGTCTTGATCTGAGTTCTAACACAGCACTGCCATGATCCATTTTAAACACATTAAGTACCTTTTCCTGCTCAGTAATTTGCTATTTTTATTCCTTATTCACAATTCTTAAGCCAGTTCTCAAATTATGTGGGTGCTGTTATGTCAAAAGAGATGTGAATTAGTTACATTCAGAATTCTGTGATTCAGTCTTCCAAATGTTTAAAGCCAAGTATGTTGGTTCTGTTACTTTCCTTTCACTCACTGATGTTGTAAATCTATATGAAGTTCCCTTCCTTATAAACTCCAGGGCACATATAACTGCTTGAGTCTGTTATCCTTCACCTGTTTCAGCAGCTTTTTGTGCTTAGAATTTGTTTCTAGCAGGAAAAGAGTGAGATTGACAGAAAGTAATTGCTATGATCATTCTTTTTCTGAGGTTCTGTCTCACATTTGATTCTCAGACTGCTGTTTTCTGTGATGTTTTCTCAGTCATTCTGAGGAAAGATGAGTCAGCTTTATAATGGAAAAAAAAATCTTATATTTTCTGTCCTTCTTTCGCCATAAAGGTATATGGTTTATGGTTTAGTTTCCAGATGTACTTCACTTCTTTTTTTTTTTCCCAGTGTTGTATCTACCAAACTCAGTTTTGAGCATTTGATATTTAAAATATAGGAGATGCAGACTATGTAAAAACACTGAGGCTTGGTAGATCTTGACTTGGGGCCTGTGGACACTTGTGATTTCCAAATCAGCAAATGGTTGAAAAGCACTGGTTTAGCTCCCCAGTATGACCTTCCCCACATATCAAATGAGGCTGCATCTTAGGCCTGGTTTGGTGTGACACTGCTAAGGCCAGTGTTTGTGCAGCACTTGAGTCTGCGGAGGGTTTGAGCAGGGACAGTACTGTCCCAGGCACAACTCTGTTCCCCAAAATCTAAACTTACCTACAAAAAGAGATAAAAGTAAATAAGAAGCCACGGATGGTAGGGCTGCTGAGATGCATTTGGTCTGTCTTTTCCATGCTAAGTGATGTGGTTGCAGAATCTGAAACAATAACTCTGACCTGCCCAGTTCACCTCAGCGTCTGGCAACTCAGATGCCCTGTGCTGATATTTTAAATGTAGACAAAGTTAACTGCCTATCAAAATAAGAAATCAAATATAGGATGGAGGGGCTGTGGCTATGATTGTATCTCTGTCCTGGGAGCACTTGAGCTGGGAGTCTGCCCATTCCCCTGCCTCCCACTCCAGGCAGAAATGTATTTAGCAGGACTGAGCCTGGCATCTGACCTCTGCTACTGAACATCCCTTTTAAGCATCTGTGATGGCAATGGAAGATAAGCTTGCTGAGCCTTGTAAGGCTTGTGAGCCTGTGGATCCCGAGAAAGGGTGCAAGTCATAGGGAGTCAAGGGAAGGTGTGTTGCTCTGCTCTGAACAGTTCTGTTCAACTACTTCTTCCCTCACCCAGATGGGTTTGGAAAAATGATATCACGTTTTCCTTTTTTCTCTAGCTTGTTCATTTATTTTATCAAATGGAATGCCTCTGATATGGCTACATCGCTCCTTATTGCTTTCAGAGATGTGTTTTTAAGGAAAAGGGCCTTCCTGTTTTCAGGAAGCCGTGTGACCCATTAAGGAGAAAACTACACGTGTTCCCTCACTGTATGCACAAGGAGTTTGTTTTCTGGTGTGTTTGTCTAGTGGATTTTAAGCCCCATCTGCAGCATTGCAAGACTGTGATTAGCATGGCTTGGCTTTCCTGGGGCACCTTTTTTCTAACAAATTAACTCCCACAACTTTCATATATCATTGACCTTGCTTTGCAGACACCATCCAGCTTTTGACAGTTCAGAAATATTCACTGTTGGGCCATAGATGTAAGTAAAGCCAGAACTACACAGAAATCCACAAACAGTAATGCGATCTCCACCAACAGGTTATTGTTTTTTCCTGTACAGGATTACAAACACTCCTCAGTGGATGAGCCAAAGCACTCCAAATAAGGAACCTCATTACTTAATTGCTGACCGCCACAGGGATGGACTTGGAAGAACTGGATTTGAAAACTACTCTGACTGAAAGAAACGGGCCAGGAGACCTTCTTCTCCTGTTTGAAAGCCTTTATCTATCAGCTCTGGGCTAGGGAGCTTGGGGGCCACGCGCCGCGGCCGCTGCTCCCTTCGGATGTCGACGGGGAGGAGGTGCCTCTGCAGACCTGTCCACCACGGGGCACAGCTGGGACTTCCATCCTCACGGGCGTAGTCTGGAAGGCGATCAATTGGCTCATTGGCCTAGGGGGTGCTTCTGCTGCAGGGCTTTCCAAGTTATGGCGACAGCCTCTGTTGGTCTCTCTGGCTCCGTGGCTCTTCTCTTTGCCCAACTGTACTATTAAAATATTGGTCTTAAGGTTGGCTCATTATCTAGGAAGGATTACAGTCTTTATTTGATGGCTTAATACTGAGTACTTCTAAACTCTGGCAATGTCTTGTTGGGGAGCAGCGGCAGAGTTCCCGACGTGATTGGACATGGTGGAGGGTAATGGTGTGAAGACAGGGGAATTACAACAGGGCAACTAACACAACAACAATTAACTTAATTAACCATAAAATTTCAGATAACAGGTAAGTAACAACTTTCTTTAATTCTTATCATGACCATCCTGGGTAAAATCATGCAACTTGTTTTTTTTTGATGTTAAATTCATGCCATGGTATATAAGTGCCTGCAGGCATCTCTTTGACACCTGTTACTGAACATCTGGGCAACAGTATCCCTCTCTGTCCCAAACTGCTCTAGGATAGATTGGTTTGTAATGCCATTCCTTAACTGTTAAAGCCTTTAAAAGTGAAATTGGTGTCTGAGGGACTAATCAATCCCTCACCCACTGCACATGATGCGTCTTGAAACCAGCCATTTAATCAGCTTTCGTGCACTGATGTATGTTTTTTTCTCAATGCTTTGAATGTGATTTCATTACTGAAATAATGCCACTGGTGCTGTGAGCTCAGAATGATATGGAAGCCTGGCTTTTGGCAAGCAGGACAGCTTGACTTGTAAAGCAGGATCCTCTTGACTCTTTCTGCCCTTGTCCAAGGTTTCAGGTAGGGTCCCTCTCTTGTCCTTCTCTTTATATGTGTCAGGTATTATTTGTCATTTCTAGTCTCAGGTTCTGCTGCTATCTGTGAAAAAGTTCAAGAGTCTATCTGGAGATCAACTCTTATAAAACTGAATCATCCATTAGTAAACTCAATTTACACTTCCTCCCATCTCATTAACTTTATCCTTTACTTTCTCTATCTGCTGAAGTTCAGGGTTACAAAAGATCTGGGCCTTCCCTATTTCTGAAATGGCAGTTGCTTTTTCGTGCCTGACATTTCTTTTGGGAAAGTGACATCAGAATTAAACAGAATGACCTCTTTCTAAGAGCTAGGCTATAAATGAGAGAAGTGAGGTCAAAAACCAAAACTATAAACTACTCTCAGAGAAACAAATCAATCCTCTGCTAGGCACACTCAACTGAATGTACCCCTTCATTCAGGGGTAAAGTTGGAAATACAGCAGACCTGGAAAAGGCATTCACAGGAAGAAAAGGACTAATACAAACTGAAATTATCTGTGCTCTGGAATATGCTTTCTTTAAGCTCCAGATAACTATTGCTTTCATCAAAGCAAATTAATCCTATATTTTACTTAATTTCCTTCTTAATGGCTCATTCTGAGCTCATCTTTCCTTCAGTTCCCTTTGCCCCTTGTTGCTGGCCTTCTGGCTTGCCAGGGCCATGCCTATCTGATCTGTTGGAAACAGGGCTGGTAGCAAATGCTAAGGAGAAAGACAACTTTGGTCTAAACCGTTTGTGTCCTTGTTCTACCCAAGAATGCAATAAGGAATCTGCTAAGTTTTTTCTGAGAGTTTCAGTTGAAGATTTTTACAAAATTTCCTATATTTAAATAAAAAGGAAGAAAAAGATACAAAGAAGGTTATGAGGGTATGTTATTTTCAAAATAGGGGTTTGGCCAAAATTCAGCCCCTGGGAGAGGTAATCTAGCTGTATGATAGAGAGAGGTAATCATGATGTTGAAGATGTGCATGCAAGTTAGAAAAAAATGGTGCTTACAGGCAATATAGATCAAGGAACTTAAGAGCAACTGTAACTACTGGAGCCTGATAGGATGTTTCTGAGGGGCTGTACTAAGATTCATTGCTTTATTAACCCAAGATGTCTGGTCCTGCCCTATGTACAGTCATTTTGGTCTTTGGCAAACTCTGGGCTTTCCTGAATCATCTTATGACCAACATGAGATTCATGTCAATGTCCCATGGCAAGTCCTCAAGAAAGAAACAGGAATGAGTCAGACATGTCTAACACCTCTGAAGCAGCCTCTGAATTCCAGAAAAGGAGACAGCTCTAATGTGTTCTCAAGGTCTTATCACAGAAACTAATTCACAGCTTGCACAATGCCTACTAAACATTGAGAAGGGCAGGAGAATTCAGAGGAGTGGTGGCTGTGCATCTGCATGTTACTTCTTGAAGCCTGCAACAAAAAGGCAGATTGAATGAGCTGGGGAAAGTTCTAGACCAGGTTTGCAGAACACATTTGGCCAATTAAACAATTTTTTTGGCCTGCCAGGTGCTCAGGAGACAGAGTGGCGAGGTGTCCTCCCAGCCAGCACATCCACACATCTCAACTGTGCAGCTGCCAAAAAAGTGTGGTGTCACAGTCAGTGGAGAGGCAGAGGAGAGGGAAGGTAGATGAGAAGACAAGGAGGATGGAAGAGCAGAGGTAGTGATAGAGGCAGCTCTGGTAAGGTATAACAGAAGGTGCAGCTTGCTAAGTAAGCCTACTCACCTAACTGCTGCAGTGAGGCATTCCAGGCCAAAATCCTATCGTAAGAGGGAAATTGGGCTGAGTCACCAAATTAATTCCTCTGCTGTTTCATGCATCACACCATGCAATGCCTGACAAAGTGTGCTTTGTTTGGTTTTATCTCTGGGGCTCCCACAGGGAGGCTCTTCCAGGTCCTGCCTTTCTAACAGGTAATTTCCCGCTGCTTATTTATAGCTAGTTTGCCCTTATACTTAAATCATCCCTTATCTCCCAAAGTTCTTTGCCCTGCGTGTTGATGCATTGACACACAACAGTTATATCCACTCTGGCTTCACTTTGCGGGCTGTACAGTCTAAGTAATAGCTCAGCCTGTCTTGGAGAGCTGAGTTGCACACACACTATAATCAGAGTCTTTCAAATGACAGCTAAAAAATCCTGTCAACTTTCTGGTATCTTTCATTTAGAGTATTTAACCAGTGTCAATCCTTCTTGAATCCTTTTGTAGCAAAGCATGTTCTTTGCAGCTCTCTTTGCTGGAAGGATAAGAACCTCAAGCCCACAAATCATAAGACTTCCATATGCTTGGAGCTGTGCATGTGCATAACCTTTTCTGGATGAAGATTTGACTTCCTACCACTTGACAAGATTCAGCCTGTGGTTTGTGAAATTTGCCAGTTTGCCTGGAATTAAAGATTTATATAAAAGATCAATTTTAAAAAAAGGCAATTCCCTGCTCCAGGTTTATGTGTGTACTGCATTAATTAATAACCTGGTAGGGAAACATGAAGGATACAGTGCAAGAACATTGCTTCTATCATACTTCATGTCATGTGAGAGCCGCTCCATGTTCCCAAAGAACTGACAACTATCTATATTCAAAACCAAGATGGGAAGGGACAAATAAAGGTGCAGAGATGGTATTTCCAGTGCCAGGAAGGGGCAGCACCTCTTCATCTCTGAATGTAGAGAGTATTCATTTCACTACCGATGCTTTCATGCATCGTGATGCCTTTTCTGGGGATAAAATGTTGTACAAACGATTATAGGGGAGCTTAAATGGAGTAGTAACAATTTTTCTTGGCCTCTGTATTGCTGATTTCCAGCCTGCAGTGACTGACACCAGATTTTATGGGTATGGATCCACCAGAAACGTCAGGACAGTAATTCCTGGCTTAAGTCGACTGACCCCCGAGGAGTACTGAAGGACTGACAGGACTCTGAGATGACAAGTGCAAACCTAATGCTGCAGTTTTCTCTCAGCAAAACAGAAGTGCGGTGAGGAAGTAATACCGCGTGCCTTTCCGCAGAGCTGAGCGGTGGGAGGGGAGGAGCAGTACGGGTGAGTGCTTCCTGCGGCTCGGCAGCGGGACCGGAGGGCTGCGAGCGGGGCCGCCGGAGGCAGTGGCCGGGCAGGGCCGGGGCGGGCACGCAGTGCCAGCAGGTGCCGCAGGTCAGCCTGGCCGTGCCGTGGGGGCGGGCGGCGGCCTCGGGGGAGGAGCGGGGCGCGGGCCGGCCCCGGTGCGCGTGTCGCGGGCGCGGGGCCGGGCTATAGGGAGGAGGGCAGGACGAGGGCGGGGCGGTTGGCGCGGCTGGCCCGGCCCGCCGGGGAGGAAGGGAAGGGGAGCGGGCTGCGTTGTTGCCCTTTTAAGCAAGCGAGCGGGCGCAGGAGGCCGGTACAAAGGGAGCTCCGCCGTGCCCCGCCGGCTGGGGCTGCCCCGGCCCCGCCATCTTTCGCCCCGCAGGCGCGGCCGGGGCCACGGGCGGGCCGGCTGAGTCGGAGGGAGGCGGCGGCAGCGCAGGCCCGGGCCCGGAGATGAGGCCAGGATGTCGGTGTCAGGGCTCAAGGCCGAGCTGAAGTTCCTCGAGTCCATCTTCGACAAGGACCACGAGCGCTTCCGCATCGTCTCCTGGAAGCTGGACGAGCTCCACTGCCAGTTTGTGCTCCTGCCGCCGCCGCCGGGCTCCAGCCCGCAGCCGCCGCCGCCGCTCACCATCCACTGCAACATCACGGTGCGGGGGCCGCGCGGGGCGGGGAGGGCCAGGCACGGCCCGCCCTCGCCATTGTCCGCGGGGAGGGGGCGCAGCCCCGCCGGGGTGACTCAGCACGGGGGGGCCGCTCTTCAGGGGCTCCGGGCGCCCTCCATGCTGCCACCATAGCAAAAGTTACGGTGGGTGGGCGGCCCCGGCCTCTCCTTCTGCGCGGCGGGGGCTCCTCCCGGGATCTCCTCCGGGGGACCCGGGCACGGGGCCGCCGCCGTCGCTTCGGGGCCGGTAGCCGCGAGCCGGAACAAAGGGCGGCCGGGCCCGGGGCAGCGGGCACAGAGCGCCGGCGCGGCGGCGGGGGGAGCGGAGAGGTCCCGCCTGCCCGGCCCGGCCCTGCGGCGGCTCGCGGGACTCCGGTAGTGCTGTGCGCGGAGCCCGGAGCCGGCGGCGGGCGGGCGCTTTACCGAGTGCGCCACACGGCCGCGGCCTGGGGCGGGCCCGGCCTCGCCCGCGGGGCAGCCCGAGGGGGCCGCAGCGACGAGAAACTTGTCTGCGTCGCCGTCGTGTCGGGGTAACACAGAGCCCCTGCTCTGCCGCCGAAGGGCCGTTTTATCATAACGGTGCGTTTAAACTTGTGAGGGGGTACTAGCAGCCGTGTCCGAACTGAGGGTCTGCTGCCTGCCGAGGGCTTTGAAAGTTCTCCTTTCTGTGGTTTTTCTTTCCCCTTAAAGGCGTTTGTCTTAATATTTTTTAAATGAGTTGAAGAGAAACTGAATAAAACGTTCCGTGTTGTGTGACATGGTAACGATCCTCAGGTTCTTTAGAAGTTTAGGGCCTAAACGTGCCGAAGGATCTGATTATACTGGCATCTGTATCTCATGTGCAGGAAAATGCTGGACGTTCATTTATGTTGGGTTGGTTGCAGTTCTAAGTGAATTTAAATGTCTTATCAAGATTCAGCTGAACAGTGGCATATTGAAAAACTTTGGGTGAAAATAGCACGTTTGTGTTTAAGGAAGGTAAATTCTACTGCTTTTTTTTGTCTTTGTATGAAAGTTTCAAACACCATGGTGGTTGAAACATTCTTGTAAGTGTGAATATTTTAGTACTGAAAGATAAAAATGTGTATGCAAACCAGGCAAGTCTAATAATCATCATGACCGGATTCTCACTTGCCTTAAAGTAACTTTATTAAATTAAACGTGAATTGTTAAGTGGATCTTTCAGTTTTCACAGTTAACTGTTATGAGACGTCGCTTCTGTGCTCATGGGACAGGTCTTTGTTTTACTGGATACTTGTAAGACATAAGATTCTGGGGTTTTATGGTAAAATAAACAAGAAGCATTGGTGTTCTTGTTTCCAGATATGACCCATCAGATGATGGATTGTGTGACTTCCTATAAATGTTTTTTTATTCAGTAGTGTTCCATTGCAGAGAAATTTGGCTTTTTGTTTCCTCACAACATGATCTATTTAATAAGTCTTGCTCTAAACAATAAAATGAAAGGTCTGGTGATTGTGCACCCTTAGTTGCCAGTTGAATTTGATGGGTTATTTCTTCTTTGTCAAGTCACAACTAACAGGTAAGCCAGCAGTAAGACCCGAAGTAGCTGTGCTCAGGATTTGTGCTGTGGTGTTTATCTACTTCTGAGACTGCTTTCATTGTAACAACTTTTGATAGTAATTCTTATTGTGACAAAATATGCCCCCTTAACTGCAGGCCTTTGTTTGAGGTGAGCAAGCAAGAAACCACTTTGGGTCACTGTTGTCGTATTTGTGTTAATGAGGAAACAGTGTCTGCAATCTGCTGTTACAGTCACTTGCCCCAAAGGTCAGGAGATCTTTCACATGCCATTAGACTTGTGGCATATGAACTTGCAAAAAGAACAGGAAAAGTGCTGTTTGAAACCTCAGAACTGAGACTTCTGCTTTCATGAGAGGCTGTCTGAGTTTCTTGAAAGTTGTTTACAGTTGTCTGTGAGCAGCTTGGTGCTTTCCAATGTTGACTAATTTCATGTTCTTTGAGGCAGGTGGCTGTTTTCCCCGTCAGTTAAAAATAAATGGGATAGGGCAACCTGAGATACAGAGGTGGCTCCCTTGAAACAAATGGGCAGGAGGTGATAGAGCTAAGAAGAGAAAGCTCATCTCTGGACTTCCGCCCCAATTCTTTGACACACATTTTAGAACTCTTAAGTGTCACAAAAGTGATGTTTTTTTTTCTCCCCCTTCCAACTGAATGGAGTCTCTTGGCCATAACTCCTGATTGCCTCCAGATATTTTGGGGGAGTTTTGTGGGTACGGTACACTAGAAGAGCCTACGTCTTTTTATTGTGCTTCAGTGGCTCTGCAGGTATTGAGGGAACTAGAATTTGAACAGTAGTAGCATGCAAAGACTGGTAAGGCTATAAAGTTGTTGGTAAATATGTTTTTTGGGGAGATTCTGCATCAGAAGCTGCTGTCTTAGTGTTACAGATTTGCAGAGCAAATATGCAATTTTAACTGTTTGCATCTTCTAGGTGGTTTAGCCTCTATGATACTGATCCAGCCAGGGTATTTCCTTTACTCAGCAAAAGCATACAGTGGGTTATGTCTGTATGTTCAAGAATCCTGTTAAGGGGGAAGAGTAGGCACAGAGCTCAATCACCACTTCTTTTCTTTGTGGTCCTGTTAGCATACCTCAGTATTTTATGTAAAATGACAGCTGTCTAGCAGTGTGTAGAGATGCTGAGACTGTGGGATGGAGAAATATCTGGTAGGGAAGGAAGCTTTCAGTAGCTAAAAAGGGATCTGATAACTAAGTTGGCTCTGATATTCTCAACAAGGCTTTTTTTTCTCCAGCCTAGAGGGGAGAGGAAATGTTCCTCTGGAGAGGTGAGGGAGCATATATGCTTAGGAACTGTGTAGGTCTTCACAAGTTTTCTAGACTAAAATTCAGTTTGAGAAGTCTGCCAGTGGCATTTCTCACTGAGATGATTTGCTGACTGTCTCTGTAGGATAAGTTTGTAGAATTATCAAGGTTCAGTAATGGCTATAGCATCTCAGGGATAGTATACCTGTAACATGAACATTGCTTGAAATTAAAGCAAGATACATTTTACTTGACAGCTCTTCTGTTTATAGAGTGGTAGCCAAACTTTGTCCAAGTCTGTCCTTCACTATTTCTGGTAGTGACCTGTATTAGAGCTTACATGGTTAATCAGATTATGTTAAAAGAGGCACTTCAGGGTGGAGTCATCCCTGTCAGAAATATTGCTGCTTATTCCTGAGAACTGTCTAATTATTGAACTTGTTCAGGCTGTGTACCTTCACATTCCCATTTTGTTATGCCAACAGCAGCGTCTCCATTTGCAGTTTTATTTCTGCTTTTCTCAGGCTTCCATTTTAGTTAACAGTACTATTCCAGTTGATCAAGTTCAATAAACCTTGTCCTGTTCATCATGTGTTTCTAAATAGTATCAAGCCTATGGCCTTACTTAGAGGAGTGTGTTTATTGATCATGACTTTAGGTAAGTGTCATTCAGTAGAATCTCTGGCTTCAGTTTGGTACCTTACCAGACTTAGGTCATAGTATTGCAAAGGGTGTGTTAGAATTATTCTACACTGAAGTTTTTTCCTTGTTATTTCAAGGAAAAGGACTAGTTTGGATTGGTGTAAAACATTTTGTGTTTTCTATGTCATCTCTTTAAAGAGAAATTGGATATTAATATCTCTCCACCCATATGCAAAATTCCTGTTGAAATTCTGTATCCTCAAGTGACCCTTGTAGGTAGAATGGGGGCTTGTGCCAATTCCATGTGGGAGCAGGTTTGCCCTGTACAGATACAGGGCTGTGATCTGCAGTGATATCCTTCATACTTCAGCAATTCAGTTCAGGTGATGTGGCTGACTCAGTAAACTCCTGCTTCGCTGTTGGAAAGAAACGTCTTCTTCTGCTGAAAAATACCTTGCTGCTAAATCGGAGTTAAAAGCTGCTGTGAAAGATTTGAAAAGGTTGCTGCCTACAGATAACTGCAATTGATTGGAGAAGACTTCATTTTCCCTTAAAACAAGAATGGATGAAAAGATATTACCTGTGAAGCTTTTGACAAGTTGGGTATATACAGAGAGTGAGTGTATTGGAACCTGGAACAGTTCTTCAAAGGCATAGGATTTTCATAATTAACTCATTCCTAGCTACTGCCTAGACAGCTGGTAATCTTTTTAAAAGTTTATTTATTTGTACACAGAACTAACCACATAATGAAGGAGGCGTTCTGTTCCAACCATGGATTTATTTTTTTTGTACATCATTAGACATCCTGTAGTGAGTTTGAGACTTTTGTCTCGCAGCATATGGATGCCAGGACTGTATAAAAGCGTACGTGGCTTTATCTTGACAATATGTCGTTTTTAGCTAGGATTAGATGCACTTGAGAATTTAAAAAAAGGCACTCATGCAACTCTTATCAAACATAACATGCAATGGAAATAGACTAGGTTTAGTATTTTTTTATTTAGCAAACCAGAATCAAGCTAACAAAAAAAAATACTAAAAGAGTAGTGAAGGTTTTTAGTTTTTCTTTTTATGTCAAAACTGTAATTGGAAAAAAAAAATATTAAAAAAAAGGAGTAGGAGGAATCTTTTGTGTATGGAAGACAAGACCTTCCCGATGCCACAGTCTAGTTGTGTGATGTGTGAAATGCTGTAACCAGTACTTCAGGACTTTAAAGATGGTTCAGTCCTCCCTACAAGGTATGAAGTGCTCCTAAAATGTCCTGGAAAGCCATAGTGGTGGTCTTCAAATAGAAATGCTGGCATATGTTGAGGTCTCACAGTAAATTGTGCTAATTTCCAATGGGTTGCTCATGTAAGTTGATGATACAATAACCTCAGAACTGGGATTGTTGGTCCTTGAAAGAGCTCTCTGTGCACATTGATAATTAAAGAAGCTTTGTAAAGAATTACATTCTTTTTACTCAATATACGTCCTCCTGTGAGCTGTTCAGGAGGTTTTGTGTATTGATGCCTTGTTGATATCCTCAACATGTATTGAAAATTGTGATTGTTAGTAAGAACAAAGTGTGATGGTAATAATGATGTTTCTTGCAGACCAACAGAGGGTGCCTTGTGAGGTGGCTGAAAATTGAGTTTGCTGCATTAAGGATCTGGCTGACATGTAAAAATTCTTACCGAGCTCTTATTGACCTGGACTATTTCCCAGTCTGGTTTAGCTACACAAACATCTGTCCTGTCACAGCAGGGGCACAGTACTGAGTGGAAGCTGCTGGATCCAGCAGTGCTGGCAGAGCCCTGGGTGGCACTTGGTACTGACCTCTCCTGGGTGCAGTGCCTGAGCTGGCACCAGGCCCCTGGGCCTCCACCAGTGACAGCCGGACCAGACTTAACTGCAAGGAGTTTGTTTACTTGAAAAATCAGACTCCTTCCTAGATACTGCAAGATGCAGAGATGGAGACAGTTCTCTAAATAGTATTATTACTAGGAAAGAAAAAGAGGAGGTGAAATTTCTTGATAGGAGCAAATGTTTGTTGAAAGTGATGAACAGAAATTACTACTATTTTAGTTATACCTCAGTGTGGACTACTGTTCAGTACTGTCAGGTTGTTTGCCTTTATGTAGTTTTGAAAGGTTGTAAATGCCTGAATTCCTGGCTGGAGTATTAGGGGGGATTTTTCCTTTAAATGGTAATATTCCCTCTTTAAGAGACATGACAGTTGATGATTTAGTATGTGTTCTACTGTTTTTCATCAGCTACAAGCTATGTAGGAGAAGCAAAAATGACCTTTCACCAGCTCTGAGGAGACAACTGGAAAATGAAATGACTGATAATAGTAAGAAGATGCTATTTAGCATTTAGATCTTCAATCAGTGCCTGTATGCAGTACACTTGAAGCTAATATGATCATAATTGTTCTCAGTTGATCAGTTGATCTCTGGTGGAATTACGCATACTAGTATATCTTACTGATGTCTTGTATCCAGCTGTAATCTATAAGTATGGTATGAAAGTAATGACCTTACATATGGGGATGTTTTTTCTTTACCTCTTGCTTACAGGACATCTTGGTGTACTAAGTACTGTAGAGCAGCTAATAAATGATTTCTGAATATTTATTATGAGCTGTATTCTCCTTTCTCTCAGACCTCATAGTCTTTTGCCCCATTGGAGCAAAAGAATTCCATGCAGTTGGAGATCTTGCAGTAGCTTCTTCAGTGTGTATTCAGGAAGGCAGGAACATAAGCTCTGTTAGAACTTGTATAGTGGCATTAGAAAAAAATCAAAGCGTTCCTGAGCTGTGGTATTCAAGATACCACAGGCTTCCTTGAATTTTTGAAGTAGGAAATAGCTGCGGTAGGAGTTGTGGTATTAAACTTATTAATGGTAAGCACTGGTTAAACTCCGTGGTACTGAAATTTTGCATGTGGAGGACAAAGTTCCATCCAAGTGGCTGTACTCTTGAAGGCCTGTGGCTAAGCAGCATCAGAGCAGCTGTGTACATGTTAATGTGAGGGGAGAGCTGGGGAGCCTGGTGAGTGGTGGCTGGAATGCTCACAGGTAGTGATGTTTTGAGCAGTGAGAGATGTGTGTACCCAGAGAGACATGTGGAAGTATAAAACACTTAAGTATGTTAGATTATTCCACAAACTTTGAAGTTACTGGCCTCTTGTATGTGCCTGTTGGAAAGCAGCAGTTGCTGAAGTTTTCAGGATTTTTTTTTCCTCAAAATGTTATTTTCTATCTAGGGTGTATAAAAAATTTAAGAAGTTAAAGATTCTATAATAACTTAAAGAGAATTCTATAGGCTTGGGTTGAACTAATGAATTAGTGCAGATGAAGGTACAGATTATAAACTGCTTGGATTTTGGAATAGTTTGTACAGAAGTGAATTGCCATTGAAATACTGTCCCTCTTGATACTTCCTTAGTTCTGTGGTCGCTGTAATTGAAGATTGGCGCTTACAGATGCTGCTTAATCTGTATATTGCAAAAAGTGTTCCATGATCTAAGCTTTCAGTTGATTTAGATCGATGCTGTGGTCCCTGTGCACTCGTGCAGAAGGCAGCTGGAGAAGACGCAGTGTTGGAGCACCATACGTGTGCCTGTGACACCTGATGTGACAGCAGGGCAGTGGCTTTGCTCTCAGAAGGGACCTCCAGAGCCATTCTGTATACTTGCAACAAACATTTCCTCCTGGTTACTTTTGTGGTAGCCTTCTGCAATTAGTAGAACTTACTTGTACAGAGAACTGTATTTTTGTTTGGGACAACTTGTGGTTGCAGAGTGAATTTTACTGGCATCTATAGAGTTGTGGTTTGTTATCGTCTTTCTGCTCCGTGAGGCATGTACCTTTGACCCTTCCTTCTCTAGTGTGGCTGTGTCTAATAACATGAGCAATTCTAAAACAAGGTGCTCTGCTACACTTGCCTCCTTCCCTGGAGAGTGTGTGGGAGAGGCCAACTGTGACCCTGTTAGTTGTGTTGATTTAATGTGCTCTTGAAGGTATGGCCTTCTGCAGCACTGAACGTATTAGCAGAACTGACATAGAACAGGATTAGGGAATTCTTTGACCTTCTTACAGGAGTAAGGGTGCAAGATGATAAAGCTCTTGCAATCCCAGGGATCCTACCAAAGGATGATGCTTTACCTGGGATTGTCATGTATAAGCTGTAGCTGTCAATACAGCCATTAAATTTGAGAGTAGAATTGCAGTAATTTTGTGTGTTGTAGAGAGAGATGTGTATTTCAGACAGCTGAACTTGGTGCCTTACCAAGCGCAGCAGTTGTAACAAGTGTTCTCACTGAACTGAGCCTGTCAGGCTCTAGGGAGGATGGAAGAAAAGTAAAGCTATACAGGCCTGCCTTCAGGCAAGTTAATAGTTAAAATTAATAAAATCACATGTTATATGTGATTTTAAAATTCATGAGAAAAAACAAGTTAAAGCAAGTTCCTCTTGTTTGGTAGTGATGTTTAAGATTCACTTTGCTTCCTTGCTATGACAAATACTAAATTTCATTTTAAACCCTCCATTGCAAGCACTTTTCTTATCTTTTAGAACTCTGGATCACTGACATGTTAAATTTGTCATTTCTTAAAGAATCTTTCATATCTAAAAGTGCAAATGTTAGAGTATTGTAGTGTTCAATGACTTGATCTGTAAAACACAGCAAATGGGGGTGTCTGAATGTTCAGAAATAAAAATTTGGGGAGTTTAGGTAACTGGAGATTTCTGGGAAACAGTTTGATTTTGATTACTTTCAATGAAAGTGATTCTTCATGCTTTCTTCTTTCTGAATTATTATAAAGGATTGGTTGAGAGGGCAGATGACAATCTGCTGGCTTTTAAAGGTTCTTAAGCCTGTGGATTTCACTGGCACTTGAGCTGCTATGGTAGAAAATGCTTACTGCTTCTTAAGCTGCCTTTGGTAAACGTGGGGTCTAATAATGGGGAACAGTCTGTCAGTTGTGTAATCACAACTAATGCTGTTTTAAGTAGCTGTAAGTATTAGTGTTTTATGGTCACCAAGCTAAATTTTAGCTTTAAGAATATCTTCCAAAATACTGATATTTTTGTTAATATTAACTCTGTGGGTTTTTTCCTCTAAAGGCAGCTTGATACAGTTGGAAAAATAAGTGGTGAACAATTGACTAACAATTGCAAATAATGTGTACTAAAATGTGGCTAATTGTTGTTTGTTCTTCAGTATTTATTGGATGGTCATGTAGGATGTATATATGACCCTTAATAAAGGTCTGATTCTGCTGTTTAATTAAATGGACAAAGTTGGAAAGCCATCTGTGATTTGAAATCAATTATTTGGCATGTGTTTATAGCTGCAAATGTATTCACCTTGAGAAGACTGTATTAGGCCTCTGAGATGTCTTGTTCCATTAGGATTTACTTCACTACCAAGATTTAGGTGACCAAGAATGGTCTCTTTCCAGCTTTCTCTGAGTATCTAAGCTGGTTAAAAGACCTGCTTTTTGTATGTAAAGGAGAGTGAAGAAAAATTTTGGGACCGAAAAAATGAATATTAGGAGGACTGCTAGGAAAAGTAGCTAAGTTTTGGTTGTATCTGGTATAAAAAGAATAGAACTAGGTTCTGTCTATGATGGGGATTTTGTGAAAACTAACAAACAGAAAAGAAATAGAACTGGTTGAAATGTGTTCAGTATGCTAAAGATTTTTAAAAGAAACCATCCCAAATTTTTCCATCTAGTATTATTGGGAAATTAAAGAAAATGAAGAACTGTCACCATGTCATTGTGATTTTAAATCATAATGCAGTAGCCATGTGTCTAAATGTGTGTTCTTACCATTTAGCTGTGATAAAATGGCTCAGTTGTGTACAAGGAGAGATGATTACTCTTTTGCCTTGTAGCAAACTGCAGGTACAGCTTGTTCTAATGTTAAGAGTGAGAGCAAGATATTTTGTTTTGATTTAGCAACATCACAATTCTAAAAGTATTGTAGTAATTTAGAAATGTCTCATTTAGAAGTCTCTTACTGCTGTCAAAATTGTGTCACTGTAGCTTTAGAAAGAAGGATAGAGATTATATAACATTGCAAGGAAGCGGCCTTATTGTTAAGGATGAGAAAGCTTAGATAGGATATATTTAGATGACAGATCCTGCCCAGGAAAAGCTCTTTTAATGTGTGTGTGTTCCTGGAATCTTCTGTCACATTTTGCCGCTTTTTTTTTTCCCCACCCTTTGGTTAGCAAAATTATTAAATGTAAGTAGAGCTCTTACAGAGGATGTAATGGAATGTCTGAACAGTGAGGTCCCGTGTGAATTCTTCTAACACAGTGGTTTTCTTAAATGATTTTGATCAGTTTTGAAATTGTTCTCATGGCAGGAGTGCAGGGCTTTATTTTCTTTGTATTTTGTGTGTTTATTAGCAGGCTAAATTCTTTCACTGCATTCTGTCACAGAAGCCTTTGCGTTCACAAAGCTGCCAGTCTGTCCTGCTGCTGATACAAAGTGTCTCTAGAAGTGACGATGCCATGAATTGTAATTGTATCTGTGCTGCTGTAAACATCCTGCCTTTGTCCTGCCCCGTGCGGGCAACGCGTGATGTCACTGCAGTGCCCCACAGCCCTCCCTCTGGGGATGAGCTGCTGCCTTCACTTGTGGAGAGCAGCAAAAAAGCAGCAGTTACATAAAACATCTCTAGTACTGAATATGGTGAGAGCTGTGCAACTGAGGGACATCAGAGACAAAACTACTGCATGGCAGTGATGGCATGGCAGTGCAGTGATTCACTGCCTTTTACTCTGTAGTGAAAGGCCCACAGTAATGGGGCTTTTTGGCCACTGACAATTAATAGTAAAACTGCTATTTTAGGGTTCCTCTCGTGAAGTGTCTTTGAGAAGCCTGTGTTCCGTAAGCGACCCAACAGTTCAAATCCACCTCTTAACTCTGTAGCATGCAGATACAGAAAAAAAAGCTGACTTAATTCTCTCAACAGAATTAGCTCATGTGAAGTTCAGTTGCTTGACCTTACAAACCACAAGCTTAGCTTTAAGTTGCCTGCTGTGGTTATTACAAACTCATGAGCCTTTTTATATCTCAGGTTCAGAATGTTTGAAGTTCATGTGTGAATTGTGTATTTCAAAATATAGTGACTCATAGCCACGTGGAAAGCAGCTGTTCCAAAAATATTGATTACTTACAGATCTAAAGAAACCTAATGCCATTTATATTTTTAAATTAAATTAATATATTTATTGGTAAGTGTGATGAATTAAGCATGGCAACAAAATGAAAGTTTAATTGAATTTGTATTATAATATTAAGCATCTGTTGTGAAAAAGTTGGAATGTGCAATTAAATAATCATATTCCAAAAATCTAAAACTTGAAGTATTTTCTAATACAGCTGAGTAAATATGCTTGCAGTGTTAAAGAAAAGCCTTTCTGACAAATGTAGTCTTCCCATTCATGTTTCAAAAGCTACATCAGACTGAAAATTTGAATGGTTAATAATATTTGGGGCATAGTAATTCATGTGTGCTATACACTAATAATTCAGGCAGTATTGAGTCCTTGTAGGTTTTCTCACGTATGTAAGGGCTTGTTTTTAGGGCACAAAATGGAGTAAGTGTAAACCATGAGTAAGGACTGTCACTCAGAGCAGGAGGCAGCAGCACATCAAAGTGGCTGCTGCAGTGTATTTAAACTCATAGTGGGGTTGCTTGATGATCAGATCTGTACTATCAGTCATGTCCCTGGCTGATGGCAGACATGCTGCAGGTATTTTGGAAGAGATAATTATATAGACCCCCAGACTGGAATAGATACTGGTTGCAATAAGGAATGTTCTACTGTGGGGTTGTTCCTTAAATTCTTCAGGTGGAGAAAGGGGAAATAAAATTGTCAGAAAAAAATACTATAGACACGGAAGAGTTGAGTTCCACTTTCTAAGCAGTCTTCAGATTCCAGATATGATTTAGAAGAGAGGACCAGCAGGTGTTTGTCTTCTATAAATCTTTGTGGTTAATAGACTTGTATAGTTCTGGACTAACATAATTTTTTAAATGCTTGATTAAAAAAAAATTAAGCAAAAATACCAGTTAGCAGAATGGTGCATGTATGCACAGTCCAAATGTGACTGTGTCTGGAGAATATTTTTATTCTGTTGAGTCTGAGGATTTTAAAGAAATAGATGGCTGGATGAATCTTGGAAGGGATTTTGTTTGTTCTTTGTTTTTCTTGATGGAACTGTTGGTGTAATCTAGAGTCATGGTAGTAGTGTTTACCCTACTGCAGTTCTCTCAACTTCATGAGCTGGACAGAGAAGCTTGGGTGTCAAGAACAGCTGGGTCAAACAATTATTCAGGCAGTGGGGCAACAGTTAGGGTTGTTCCCCCTGTACATCCATGTCAGTATGCAGTGGGAAAGGCTTGAGGTGAGAACCTTGCACCAGTGCAGAAGACTTCACGAGTACGTTGCATGTTATTAAAAATGAGTGAGATGTTGTCAGTACAAAACCTGAAATACTTTAAATGAAATTTAGCTCCTAAAAATAACAGTTTAGAAACCCAGTGGCAATGGCGAATTCAGCCTTGTTTCTCCCACAGACGTAGTGGTTAATCTATTAAGTGAAACTGAGGAGAAAATACACTCTTCTCAAGCATTTTGTGTGTAAAGGAAGGTGATTAAACCACATCTGTAAGCCTGCCTTAGCCATAAATCTTGGCAAGCTGAGCACTGGACTTTCTTGATAGATATTTGAGATGTTAGGCCTTGGTTAATCAAGAATAGATATCACAGGGTCCCTGCTTGGTGGGGGAGCAGCACAAGGGAATCTCTGTTAACTGTTGCCCCACTGCCTGAATAATTGTTTGACCCAGCTGTTCTTGACACCCAAGCTTCTCTGTCCAGCTCATGAAGTTAAGAAAAAGGCAGTAGGGTAAACACAACTATCATGACTCTAGATTACACCAACATTTCCATCAAGAAATACAAAGAGCAAACAAAGTATAGTATAGTGTGCTTTGAAGTGAAGATGAAAGATGTGAACAGTTTGTCTTTTCATAAAGATGCTGGGAATATAATGTATTCCTTTAAGGAGTTTTTAGCTGTGATTTAGAAAAAAAATATACATAAACTTGAGGGGATTGAACTTGTTTAAAAAATAAGTTTATGCAGAGGCTTCAGTTTACAGGTGGGAATTTTAGACCTCTGTATCTAGAACTTCTCTGGAGTATGGTGTCAGTCTGTTTTGCCAAAGCTGATGTCCTTCACTCATATGGCTTCATTTACGGGGTTCAGCACTTCAGATAGATGGTCAGTTAGGAAATATACTTTATTAAAAGCCAGTTCTGACATGCTTGTGTTTTTCTCCAGTTTTCAAACCTTGCCTGTTAACTATTGAAGAATGAGGCATAATTTATTGTTTCTGGAATGAGAAAGATGGATTTTTTCCCTTTTCAACTGCAGTGAGGGAAATGAATGAAAATTCCCTCATTATTTTGTCAGACCTGAGGATATGAAGATAATATCTGGGTGATAAAACTGAGGTTCAGCAATTTGTCTTCAGCTACTAAAATTTAATTGAAAGGGTGTGAAGTGGAGAATGCCTTAAATAACTAAAGCAAAACAAGTAAAATCCACACACATATGAAGGGACACTTACTGTTGAGTTGGAAGCTACATGGTATTTTCCATCTTCACAATGTTACCAAACCTGTGTGAGGAGAAAATTTGAATTGGTTTTTAAAATGTCTGAACAAGAGCCAAAGGCTTTCCGTCTACTTTTCTGTAGCAGGGGTCTGCCAAGCACCTTCAGAAGGGCTGCATGCTGTGGCACCCGTGAGCAGCTGTGGGCCACATCTCTTCTATGGGTTCCATGTGCCCAAACCATGGCTTGTTGTGTAATCCTGTGAGCTTGTTGGGTGTCACCTGGCTGTGTCCTGGCACCTGCCTGCCAGCTGTGAGACTCTGTGGATGGAACGGAGTTAGGCCGTGAGCTTTCCTGGGTGCAGTGTATTGCATGAGAGAGCTTCAGCAGTGCAACGGCCTCAATGAGCCTTGGTGGTACAAAGATAAAATGGCAGATTTTGGCACTGTGATCTGCCGTTTAAACTGTCCTCCAAGGTAGGACATTTGATCCGTAATGCTTTTGTCTGTGGATTGGTGCTAGAAGAGTTTCAATAATCCTATTTGAGGAGGAAATCTAAAATCCACACACATCAGCTTTTATCGCTTTCACAACTTTTCTTTGCAAGAAGCTGTGTTTTTATGAAGAATCAGTATCAGTTTAATTCTTTGACATTTACTGCTTGTGATTCCATTTTTTGCTAATTTCACTCATACCGCATTTTTAAATTTCTCCTTCCTGCTCTACCTGCCCCCAAGGTTT
Source organism: Dicaeum eximium (assembly GCA_013396995.1). Classification (NCBI taxonomy): domain Eukaryota; kingdom Metazoa; phylum Chordata; class Aves; order Passeriformes; family Dicaeidae; genus Dicaeum; species Dicaeum eximium. The sequence continues at coordinate 334,334 of VWZP01009240.1, forward strand.
TAAACATTTCAGCACTGTTTCTTATGTATATCCATCATCTGAGAAAGACAAAAATAGGTTGAAATACTAGAAGAACCAGTTGGCTGGATTTCTTTCAATTTCTTTTGCACTGCCTAAAAATGTGGTGTTAAAAGCTTCTGTGTTACCTGACGTAGAGTAAGATAAAAGGTGATATTAACACTGTGTTATGAAATTTTGGGGATGAATGATTTTTAAAAGCTTTGGGACTTTTTGTTTATTTGTTGGGTTTTGTGTTGTTTTTCTTTTTTTTTTTTTTTGTTTTAACAGGAATCTTATCCCTCTTCATCACCAATATGGTTTGTAGAATCAGATGACCCAAACCTGACTTCGGTCTTAGAGCGTTTAGAAGATATTAAGAAGAGCAATACTCTGGTGAGTGAAATATTTTGGTTATTTTGGGCATTTACTCAGGATTGTGTGTTTACTTGGCTTTGTCACATTAACAAGCAGATCAACTAGTTCAATTTTAGGGTTATTTGGGGGATTTTATGAACACAACTTTCTCTTCCAAAAAAACTTAGGAGCCAAAAGTAATCCAAAAGATTTGAGGCAAGAAGAAAAAGATAACTTCTTTAAGAGGGTAAGCATTTAAGTAAAGTTTCAGCCCCAGTAATTACGGTGTGAAGTTTCCTGAAAATAATTGAACTGTGAAGCGGATGAAAATGTTAAAATTGATGAATAAAACAGTTGTTGTAGACTTGTTTTTGCACAGAAACCAATTGCGAAGGCAAAACTTTGTACTCTTGAGAATATATATGCTCCAAAACATGACTATAATACCAAGAATTCTTGGTTTCTTGAACTCTTTCCTTCTTTCAAAGGAAGCTTGACCTGATAACTTCTAGTTCATCAGAATGTTCCTTAGGTACTGATACATTTAAGAGTGTTGTGACTTTGGACAATTGCTACTTAAAGGAAGTCTTTGTATACAGATTCTGATGGCTGTTTTGTATTTCAGAAAACTCTCAAGCATTATATCTTACTTAAATACCCTTTTCATGTACGACGGGAGCTCAGGGGCAGGGCACATGAATATAAAAATTAACTTCCTAGTCTGTGTAGAAAACTGTCCTTGAATAGTGCTTGGAAATAAATTTCAGTACGAATGCAGTTTATGCCATGAAAAGGAGAATTACAGCATACTGACAAACTCAGGTGATCTTTATTAATAGATGATACTAATATTTTGTGTTTATTTTGGTGGACATGAATGTGATGCATACAAAACAAATCAGTCAGCAGAATACTGCTTATTGCATGGATTATGTGCTTAGTATTTGTCTGGTTTGGGGAAAATTGGGAATGTTCTTTCTTAGGAAAACCTACTACTTATGTTTCCTGTTATTCCTGTTTGTTGTTATTATTCCTGGGATAATGTTTGTCTAGGATACCCAGCCTTACATAAGAATGTACAAGTGCCTTTTTCTGAAGATAGTTTAGGATGCATTTGACTTCTGGCAAAAATAATTAGGAAACTAATAAAAGTGAGAGTCTTTGTGGCCCTTAAAAACAATTGTAGAGGAATGTTAGTGCTTTCATGCATTTTGTTGGATCTGATTGCACAAGATGTACATCTCTATATTTTCTACTTCAACCTAAGATTTAGATTGAACTACATTCAGAAGAGTATTATAAATATTAGTCTTTAAGTTTTGCCCAGAAAGTCATAGAAAGGGGCAGTAGCAGAAAATCTGGCGAAATGGGCTTTTTGCTTGAAGACATTTTGAGAAGATTGTGCAGCTTGAAGCTGATGTGGCTGATATTCGGCCTAAAGGTTCTGAACAGGGTATTTCTTATGTGCAACTGCCTGCTGAAAAGAGGCTGAGAAGCTTTGTTGTAAACATGCGTGGGACTTGCTGTGCTGAATTGCCTGTGCACACAGACTGCTTATGTAGCTGGTAAGAAAACAGCTTCTGCTGTCAAGATTGTACTTGCCCATGTAAAAAAGCTGATGGGTTGATGTAATAGACACCTGTGATGGCCCATTGGTTTCTCAGGAATCCACCCTGCATCATGCTATGCCAAGGTGAAGGCAGATGGGAGTGGTTGAGGAGACAAATACTTGCACTACAAAATCTGACTTCTTTTTTCGCTCCAAAGACATGGCTTGTGACTTTTTAATTGTTTTTTTCTCCCTACAACTCTTCCCCATGGAACTCCCTCCCTTTCAGTGGCATGGAGCAGCTCACACAGACTTTTTGCAGCAGAGTAGGAAGGGATAGGGGACTACATGTAAAAATCTGGAGGCTTCTAATTCATCACAGTCTCATAAAAATTTGCCGTGTTTAATTTAGAATAATCTAGAATGTTTCAAACTAGTTTTCATTTAATTTACTTCATATAAAGGACCATTAGTGCCATATTGCTCTAAATTCAAAGTTACTGCAAAAAGGCATAGGACTCTTCCAGGAGCTCAGCTGTGCTAAAAGCAGTGCTAGCACATGCACCCTCCTTTAGCCTTTGGTATTCCACTATTTCTGTCTGCTTTGTAACATGGGACAGGTGTCAGCTGTTGGGAAACTGAAGAACATGCTTTTCAGGCATAAATGTTTGACATGTGGAGGCCTTGTCATTTGACATGGTAGCATGAAAACTGGTTTATGATGTTGAAATCATACACGTGTTTCCTGGAAAATCTTTTGTGGGTCTGAGTCTTCTGTGTTAGTTACCTTGCATCAGTGTGCTGCTTTTGCTATGAAAATTTGTCAAAACACTGAAAACGTTGAAAAGTTAAGAATGTGATCAACATGGATATCATCAGGTTTGGACAGCTTAGCTGCTTGGTTGTCAATATTGGACAAGTTTCAGTCAGCAGATTAAGAGGCTACAGAGTTCTTTCAGCCTCCAGTGTCTCATGAATTTCCTTCTGAAAATCAGCCATGCTTTAGATTTCATAAGTATGAAACTGCCATCTGCCTTCTAGTGGCTGTGCTATGCAAAAGAGAAATCTTACTGCCATTCTCTTGTTCTGTTTAATATGATAGAAGTTACATGGTGCAAGTCTGAAGCCTCAAACCTTATTTGACGAGGTATTAAGTAGAACTCTACACTATTTGGGGGTTTGCTTTTTAAAGAGAATAAGGAAATGGGCTTAAATTCAGAGAGGCAGCTTTAATTCTCACACTCTGGTTCTTAAACTTGCATGTCAATTCCTGGCATGTTTAAAGCTTGGGGAAGCTGCTATCTTGAAGTACACTGCTTCTGTGTTAATATTTTAGATTAAGTCCCACATGGAGGCATTTCAGGGAAGAATGTTGTCTCTTGCAGACTCCCAGTGTAGCAGTAGCTATTTCTGTAGTGGGAGTCACAGAGACAAAATGCAGGAATCAGCTTTGCTTTACTCTGAAACTGCCTGAGGCTGCTGTGTGGGGGAGGCCAGGCAAGGTACTGTCAGTGTTACCTGATAACCCAGTAGTGGCCACACTCCACGTGACAATTACTGCTTCCCTCTGTTTCCATTTGTATCCCTCTTCAGCACTTTCTCAGTGGTAGGCTAAGATTTATGGATGCATTTATTTTTATGTAGATATTGTGGGTGTAGGTAGAGACACATAGAATAATTGTCTTTCTATGCTTAAACTGTACTTCTTAAATTAATTTTTCTTGGTAATCAGGAAACGGGGTGTTTAATAGTGAACCCAGCAGGATATTAGTATCATCAAAGATATCCTAAAACTGTTAATGCTTTCATACTGCATTAGGAAGAGCTCTTCATACATAAAAAAGCCTCCTAGTATAGGCTGGGTTTCAGAAAAAATTGTTCTGAACTGTTTTTGGATGTGCAGGACATTAGGATAGGAAACAAAATTCCAAGAGGTGTTTGTGTTCTAAACCAGCATTATGGTGTCCAAAGGAATCGCCAACTTCTCGGAACTCCTAAGCATTAAAAATTATAGAGGATGTGTATTCTAATGGTGTAATTTTTGTTATTTTGATATTAATTATAATCGTTATAACAAATTTATAAATGTGTTGTATTTGGTCCCTTGAGGGTTTCCCTTCTGTAGACTATTCACTTTTCTCCTTTACCCTGTGGGTTATGAGTTCTGGTTGCCGTTTACTTTGTGCTTTAGGCAGTTTGTATTTCAGGGAAACTACTGGTGTACTGATAGCTCACTTTTCTTCAGTAGCGTCCAAGTGTGTGTGTTAAGCATTCATTTTTACATTAGTCAAGCCTGTGAAGTTACCCTGGAAATACATTTAAATTATTAATACATGATGAAAATCTGCTCTCCCTTTTGATAGCCTGTTGATTTACCTACCAACACATACCAAACCATGCCAGGCCTGCTTAGAGCATAGGGATGGATCAGATGTCTTCCAGACGTGCCTTTCAGCTCAGATTATCCTGTGATTTTTTCATACAGATAAGGAGAGGATAAGGGATAACAGTGATGGTGATCCATGGCAGAAAGATCAATGGTGTTAAATTAATTCCTGTGGAGGAAAAATGTAGCAATAAGGAAAAAGGGTGGAAGGGTTGTACAGAATGGATCAGCTTCTTGTTCTGCCACCACCTTTGCAAATTGTAGGCACTGATTTCAAATAAAGCAGCTGATCTATAAAAAAGAACTGCAGTATGAGTTGCATTAAGCTGACCCTGCAATGTAGAATCCTGCCAAGGAAGGGGATCCCTGCTCTCAGCAGGCCTCTGCCTCCCCCTTCATGATGAAATGGTGCTTGTGTGCTGAAGCACACCACAGTTGATCTGTCACAAAGCTGATAAGCTGCCACATAGTAGTGTGATCTGTGATGCAGTGGAAATGAGAAGGTGAAAAGCTGCTGGAGGCCCTTGTCAGGCACAGTTGTAACTTCACCCAGGCTGTGCCAGCACCTGTTCCTTGCTTGTGGTGCTGTGCTCGGGAGCAAGGGAAGCTTACAGTGTGGTAGGTCCTGGCTGCAAAAATCCCTTCTGAATTTCAGTTCAGCTGACAGGACTATTCATGGAGAGGAGGGGGAGTGAAGGAAGCAGGGTGGGAAGCAGTTCTTAACTCTCCAGCCATTATTGTCTCTCTGTCAAGGCACATCTAATAATGTGTTCATCTGCTTTTCCAAGGCAGGTGTTAATTGACCAGCCCAATGCTAATGGTGGCAGTCTACCCTCACTGCTTAGGTTTAATTTTGTATGATTCACAGAAGATTTAAACAAATTACTGGCTCTGTGAGAAAAATTACAGCTCCTGGAATTGTATGGTTTATGCTCCAGCTCTCCTTGAGGCAATTTTGTGCAGAGAAGAAAAAGTTTCTCAACAAAATGTGTAGCAGTGCAACTTAAGGCATCTTGCACATACTGAAAATAATAGTTCTAAGACCTGTGATTCTACCTGGCAACTAACTGTTTGATTGATTGACCTGATTCCTGTCTGCTGAAAGATTTCATGATGTTCCAGATACCCGAGAAGCTTCAAACAAGTGTAGAGTCTTAATGCTGATGAGAAATGTGATTGTTACAGAAGGGCTTTTGCCAAAACCTATCAAGTCTCATGTATATATTCCTAAGAAATGTGGTGCTGGTGCCCCAGTCCTTTTGGTGATATCTCTTTATTTTTGAGTTAGGTTGTTTATCTGCTTTGGTTTTGGGTTGGGTTGACTATTGTGAATATTGCAGAAACAGCAGACATGGTGTGATAGTGTTGTAATGCAGACTGGTATCTCAGTTCATGGGCTCAGATGGATAAATAACATTCCTGTGAAACACAATGTGGAATTCTGCTGTAGAAGGGAAAAGCACCGATGCTTTCAGATAGCATAAAGGCAACATTTGCCTATCACTGCTAGTGATTTGGGCTTGGAAATGAGCTCTTAACCCTGGAGAGACTGAGTTTTTCACTTCCAGTGGGGTAAGGTGAGAGCATTTAAACTGGCCAGTACCAAGGCTTTAGACATGTATTTTGGAGTGTGTGTACAGAAATTGCCTTGCAATTTCTTGAAAGCATCTTGCACGCTATCTTGACAATTGGCAAGACAAATTCTCCTTGGTATCTGGAAGAAAAGTCCATAAATTGATGTATAATTTCTGCAAGCTTCATCTAGGGTATTATTTTGCAAGTGATGAGGTGTTTACCCTTTTACAAATGGATTTTGCAGTCTTTTTTTTTGTTTTCCTCACATAGATGTGCAAAGACCTTGGAAAGGTAGGAAATACTGTAGTGTAGTCTTTCATGTCTTGGCCTTAGCTAGGAGTCTGAGGCTGCCTAGAGAAAGTGAAGAGCTGTAGAAATCAGCTTAGTGTGGTGATCAAAGAGCAAACTTCATTTGTTTCTGCAGAAGTAATTTTTTTTTTCCTGGTTTGCATTAGTGAGTGTGAGGTGTTGCACAGTTTGCAATTAACAGAGCACAATCAATGGAATGCTGCAGGTTGGAAACACAAGTCAGAGATAGTTACAGATAGTGCCTCACCCTGACACAAGATACAGCAAGCAGAGTGCCTGGGCTCCAGCTCAGAGCCTGCCTGGCTCCTGGGACTTGGACAGGGTTTGTCTTGCTTCTGCTGCCTTGCTGGTGTGCCCTGTAAAGGAATTCAGGATATGGAAAACCAGACTGTTCTTCCTTGGTTTTTTGAAGATATGGTTATTTAAGTTGGGAAATGGGAATGGACCATTTTGTCTTGTGGAAGATGACCATTTGCTTATTCCATAGTGATGGGTGGCTCAGACACCTGTGTTTGGAATAGGTGATGCTGTTTTGGGTAGATGATACAAATTGTTTTTCTGCTCATGGTTTTCTTCTTAGACATAGGAAGATGAATGGGAATCATTGTTAACTTGCCATGTCCTTGAGTTTCTGTTGTGGGAACTTTCCTACAAAGATTACAGAGGAAATTTTCCAGCCTGAGCAGATTTAAATGCTATACACTGACTTTAAGTTCAGTATCAATGTGTGAAGAAAATTCAAAATGTATTTCTCTGTGCTTTGGTTTAAATAAACATATACATGTTTTCTTGTTGTTTATAGCTTCTTCAGCAGCTGAAGCGATTAATATGTGACCTCTGCAGATTATATAATCTTCCTCAGCATCCAGATGTTGAAATGTTAGATCAGCCATTGCCAGCTGGACAGGTAAATTAAAAAGCTGTGGAGACCTTATGCCAATAAAGGAGTTGATTTTTTAACTCCAAGAAACAAGATAATGGGAATGATTAAACCTTGTGTAAACAGAACTGAGATATAAAGCACTTTTGCATTACGGTGTCTTCAATCTGAATTTTGTTTGCAAAATCCATTTAATACTGGTGTGATAATATTACATAATTCCCTTTGAAGTTTCTGTATCACTGAAAGGTGTGTATGTGATACCAGTGCTGTCAAGTTTAATTCCCTCCTAAACATTGTTCAAGCCAATCTGTGTGCACTTGGAGTGCTTCCCAAACTTACTTTTTCTGAAATATTTGGCTCTTTGTTGAAGAGTATGTGTTTCACAACGTACACTTGGATGGACTATTGATGTTTTCCTTCTTCAATCCTTTGCAGAGACATGGGATATCAAGGGCATATGTTACTTTGGGTAGGGAAGTGCCTTGCTTACTTCTTGTGCACTTGAAAAATTAACAATTGTGAAGGCCTGTGAGGTGTTGTTAACCAAAATGTTTTGTATTGTGCTGAAAACAGAGCTGATAGCCAATAGTAGCTGTTCTTTTCTGTTTTTTAATAAGATTGTGGGATCTTCTTTTGCTTGTACACATTAAGATGACATGATTGCTAAAATATTCCTGTAGAGTAACAGATGGCTTTTCTGTGGTGACAGTACTATAGTAATGAGAAATAACTTGCTTAATTTTTGGTCACGTGCCAAATTGTAGTCCTATAGGTCTTTTCTCTGAGCCACCCACTCAACAGTGTAGCTGTAAGGCAACAGGCTGTGCAATTAGGGTGTAGGTTTGTGAAGGGTTTGTGAAACTCGAAAACAAGCTCATGGAAGGTTTCTCAGTCAGAAATGTCAGACAGTTTCAAGTTAAATAACAGGAGCCTTAGTAACTCTGACAAAAGATTCATCTGGTCCCATCTATTGTCTAGAGCAGTGTCATTCCTTCTTTCGCAAAGGAAGAGTGAGCAGAGGACAAACATCAGAATCCTTCTGTGTATTTCTGCAGCTCAGACTTCCTGAGCTTGGAGTGGTATCCTGAAAGAGAAAAGTCATAAAAATTAACTCAATGTATTGTTTTTATATTTCCTCAGATAGTCTAATATCAATGCCTACATGATGATAGTGGCTGCATGGAAGTTCTAGGTAGTGAGAAAAAGAATCCATTGACTTCTAGAGGTCTAAAGTTCATTGAGCTTTTTCTTTCTAGGGATGTTAGCATGTAGATGGATTCTAGTCAGAGCCATGATCTGATTTCATGGTTAAGGGATCGTGGGTTGTAACCCACTTAATGTGTTTGTTGCATTTGTCACTGTCTCAGAATAGGATGTTCCTTATCTGAATTTGAAGTTTCTACTTACAACTTAATCGGAATTAATTGAGATATTCTATTTATTTTTGCTTTGTGCAAAAGTCTCTTCACTGTCATATTCCAGGAAAGCATCTTTATGCATCTTACCCGTATTTGCAAAGGACTGAAGTTTGACACGTAACTTTTGCATTTACTGCTTCTTTTCTCTTTGAGAGTAGACTTGCTGATTTTGAAAGCAAGAAGCATATGCAGAATTTATGCAGAACCTTCATTGTTGTATTGCAGAATGGAACAACAGAAGAAGTTACATCAGAGGAGGAGGAAGAAGAAGATATGGGTGAAGTATGTCTATATATGAGATTGTTGTCCTAATCAAGTAGAATTTTGGCATTTTGCTCTGCAATGTCTGGCTAATAATTAAACTAAACTGTAAAATGTAACCTCTCTGGAGTTCAACAGAAAAGATAATTAAAATTTGGATGTTTGCCTGAATGTCAGCTTTCCTTCAACCAGGAAACTAGTGAAATTTTCTTCTTAAACCTAGATCTCAGCTGTGAGGTACTTGGATACAGAGAATTGGACATCTGTTTGTGCTTTAGTCAAACAATACATAACATTGTGTGCCAAATCAGTAAGTTTTTGCGTTGTTAACTCCTATTTCAAGCAATATGTGAACTGGCTCTGATACAGTTGGAAGTGCCTCCCAAATTGAAGCAGACTTGCTAAGAGTAAATCAGTTTGCTGACTCATTAAATGGGTGAGCTAGTTTTTGACTGTAATAAATTGAAGGAACTGGAAGAACATCAAAACAGACACACTAAACTTTTACGTCCATGTCTGGCAACATGGTGTTCTCTTTAATGAGCTTTTTAGTTGTAGGAATCACACTTTTTTGCTTGCTTCTGCTACATGTTAGAATCGCTCCAAGATGCTTGCTTTCTACATCAGTGTAGACTGCCTTATTAAGTAGAACTGTTCTGACTACTTCAGATTTAGATTTTTAATTAAGGTGTAGTAAGAATGAACAACTCTCTGAATAAATGATCTTCCTATGAAAAGATCTGAATGTTAGAGTTCACAAATTAATTTGAGGCAGCCTTTCTTATGCCGTATTTAGCTTGATCTAGACTACATTTGCTGGAGCCGGTGTTTCTGTAAAGGTGGTATGTCCCGTATCCTGCTGGTACAAGGCTCTGGTTGCTTGCAGACTGCTAGAGTAGCCTTTTGCATTGTTTGAGTTACTTTGTACAAAAAAGAAATGGTCTGCCATTATTTATCAGGGGGCATTGTGCGTGGCAGTGGTATCTGCAACCTGTAATCTAGTCCCAGTTCTAAATGGAGAAGCAGTTTACGATTCCTCGGCTCTATCTCTGGAGAAACATGAGCATTTTGAAGAATGCTCAGTCTGAAGTGTGTTACAGCTGAAGGAAACACGGTTGTCAAATGTGCCAGGTGTATTTCTTGTTACATAGGGCATCCTTGAATTTGAATTTTCGTGCCCTGCAAACAGATGGTGCATAGAGAGCAGCCTCAGGTGTGGCAGAGCTCTGCATACTGGAGTATATGTGGTAGTTGTGTAGCCAAAGCCTGCTGATGTGGCTGCTGCAATGCTTCCTTTTTCATGTCAAGGTATTTACATGCTTCCCCTCCTCTCTACAGCCAGCATTTGAATCACCTTCAGGCAATTGTCTGAAGCTCAAGAGTGCTTCTCTGCAACAAAGATAACCCCATTGCAGGATGCAGAGTGGAGGGGTTTTAGTGCCTTGGTCTAGCACATAGAATTGAAGTGTTGGCTTGGGTGATCAGAATGCTTGACTACAGAATTTTGTCTTATGTCCTGGTTCCAAAATTATTGCATCTAATCTTTAGCTGAAATGTTAACCTTCAATAATGTACACATAGTTTTCTAATACTTAACTTTCTTGAAGGGTTGCTGTAGCCCTGCCAGATATGTTAATTACTGCTTGTGAGAAGTGTAGTATATCTACGATTCTAATTGCAAAAGTCTGCTTTTAGAAACATCTTGGAACCACCCTAACTTGGGGTACTTTTTGATTCTCTAGTCCAGTTGCTGCCTACTTCAGTGGTCTAATTCTCTGCTATCCTATCTTCTTGCAGAGGTTGTGTTTGTTTCTGTGACCAGAAACATGTTGTGAATTTGGGTTTCATTTGTATTGTGAAGGTTCCTTATACTTCCAGTGGTTATGTTGGCTAAGGGTGAAGTTAGAACAAAATAGAAATGGTATCCAACAATAACAATCCTTAGTGCTGTGTGGTATGTGACTGTATCCCACATGCCTTTGGAGAAGGCTTCGTTGAATGAAGAGCACAGTACAGTTATTTACAATTAACTTCTCTCTCTCTTGTAGGACATTGAAGATCTGGATCACTACGATATGAAGGAGGAGGAACCAGTTGATGGGAAGAAATCTGAGGATGAAGGCATTGAAAAAGAGAACCTTGCAATCTTAGAAAAAATCAGAAAAAATCAAAGGCAAGATCACTTAAATGTGAGTTAATGATTCCATGCTTCTTCTTTGCAATACTTCTGACTTTAAAATAGAGATGGTTTTCAGCAAAGAGAGCCCACTATTATGCACCTAGACATAAATTAATCTGTAGCTGACTGTTTAACTGCTCATTTCCAGAGGTATCCGTGTGGTTGTCTCTCTATTTCTTGCTTGATGCCTTTGTTACAAACATTAGTTCTCCTTGCAGAGTCAGCTGAATGTGTCTAGGCTATGAGTGTGACTTTTGTTGCTGAACCCTTATTAACGTAAAAAAACTAAAGCCATAATTAAAATTGCCTGTGTTAAAAGCCATGGGGGACTTAAAATACTTGGCAAACCTGTGCTTTGAACCCATTTTATGCACGAGTTTATTTTTCAGTAATAGCTGTGCCACCTGGAAATTGCTGAAGGGTTGTGCGGTTTTCTTATTGCCATGCATAAAGTAAGGGGCCTTCAGCAGCTCTGCAGCTTTGTTGTCAGTTTTCTGGGTGATCTTGCCAGCAGGCAGCTGTAGAAAAAGTGCTTGTTCTCCAGAGGCTTAGACACGTTCCGTCCCAAGTGCCAGGTTCCAGAGAGGCTTCTACTTCTCAAAGTAGGGAAGTATGTATGTAGGAGGGTGTGATGATGTCATACAACCTTAATTTTATTTACTGTCACTCTCAAAGAAATCAAAGCTTTTGTTTCATAGAGGCTTAAAATGTGTAAACCAGGAAATTTAATACTTCAGTTTATGATCTGCTTCATCCAAAGGATTTTAAAATTTTAACACCTAAACCTGATTGGCATTTCAGGGTTTGAAAGCAGGTAAACGCAAGGTCCCAAATTGCTTTGGCTATATAGTCAAGTCCGGTTTTGAGACTTGACTAACCATAAGCACAACAGTCACGTACTGGTTTTGTTTAAACTTGAATGTTCACAGTTTGAGAAGATGCCTAGTGAGGTTTTGTTTCTCTGTATATAACTCAAACTCCTAATAGTAAGGAGTCTTTATTGTTAAAGAAAATATATCATCTTGCATCCTGAAAGGCATGGCCTGCTTTACAATCATCTAAAATTTGGTAGAACAGAAAAAAGGTTTTTGTAGGGTCAGCATTCTTCCTTGGTGCAGAAAGCCTCTTAAAACTGCCGATTTTCTTTTTCTATCTGTTCTTTTCCCATTTGGCCAATACTGCCTTTCCTTTTGCTTTTTCCCTCCACATTTAGTGGAGCTGAAATGAACACTGCTGGTTTTCTGTTTGACAGCAGCAGATTCAACTTACATAATAGCTGTTTCTCATGCCAAGACACTCTTGTTGATGCTGGTGCATAAACAAGGTCAGCTGAGTACAGGGAACAGGGTCTTCAACTGCTGCTGGGAACTGTGGTATTTTTGTGGGTCACCTGAAATAGATGTGCTGCTGAAATAATTTCTCCAAGGACTTGTGAGGGTTTACTCTTAGGTGCTGGAGAACCAAAAGCTATAGCTGTGCTACTGACCTAGGAAAGAGCTAACCTACTAGCACTTTATTGGTCCTCCATGCTGCCAAAACAGGGGGCTTCTGATAGGATGTGTTAACCATGCTCTAAGAGCAGTTGTTTGAATGTCCAAACACAAAGCAAAATTTAAATCTGTACAGCCCTCACAACTGGGTTTCTTAGAGGATAGTATGAGTTTCACAAAACTAAATGCAGTGGCTAAACCTAGTCTGTGGTTTTTTTGTTTTTTTTTTACTGGAGCCACGCAGCCTTTGTTTCCTCAGCAGAGGCCAGTAAAACAAACCCATGCCATTTACATGCTACTTGTTGGAAAAGGGAATGCGTATAATAATATAGGGCTTTGACTGGTGCCAAGTGGAGCCAGAAGACTTTTCAGTTCCTTTCCATGTTCTTTGGCCCAAGTCCGTGGGCTGTCGTCTCTCCCCTTGGCTGCAGTGCAGGCTGGAGTTACAGATCATGCTCAAGGCTTGTTCATGGGAAAGCAGTGCATGCACTCCCATTCTCATTTATTCCTGATACGTTAAAGACATTTTTCTGCTTCTCAAGATGTTGTCATAGGAGTTTTTAGGGTTTATGTGTGTTGTACAAGTTAGAGTATGTGTATTTACTGATTAGGTAAATGAGTTCTGTCCTTGGCAGTCTCCTTAATCCCATTCTTCTTGCTGGCATCAGGAAATAAATTTGGCTTTTGGTACAGTATGTAACTTGGAGCAAGAATTAATCATTGTAACATTGTAATAACTTTAAAGAACCACTTGCTTACCTGTTGTTAAAATAGGTCTTTTAACTGGAATCATAAACTTAAAATATTTAACAACTTACTGCTGCTTACTTTTCAGAGATCTCTCCCCACAGTCATTTTAGAGATTAATGCCTTTCTTATTTAGATAATGCTATTAGCTTTTGCTATTTCATACTGAGGAGTTTAAGCACTTCCCTTTAGAAGTCCCCAATGTCTCTATTTTCATCTTCAGATTTTATGAAATCTAAGGTGTCATTTTTTTTAGTGTAATCCTTGAAGGAAGTACAAAACTACTTAACTTCTAGGAATGATTGTGCTTCTGCACAAATGCAGAGAAAGTTCAGTGACAAATGGAACTTACGTTCTTTAGCTCTTTTTGGCTTATTTTAGATTTCAGTTTATTATCTGGGAGAAGTTTTCATGTTTTGTTTCAGCAGGTTTTTGGTCTTGTGGCTAAATCTTCTGGAATGTATTGAGTGAGGAGGTTTCCTGTAATGGTCTGATGTGTTCACAGTATTTTTCTGATTAGACAGAAAACAATCAGACCTTTGGATATAAAACTGCAGTGAACTGCACCTCCTATCCCCTATAACTTGAAAGGGAAAGGAGGCTGTGGGTGCATTTTGAGGGTTGGAAGGGGAAAAGAAACCCCTGATGCCTTTGTGGCCTTAGTACAGCAAGGCAATGGCAAGTGCTTGTCTGACTGCACACGAGTTTCATGTTTCCAACAGTGGCTTATCCTTGCGGGTAAGAGTTTGAGAACAGGACAGGCTTGTAGTGATGCATCTTGTGGATATTTTTTCATGTCCAGCAGTTTAGGCTGTGAGAAGTCCTGCACCAGGTATTTCTGTGATGTGCAGCTCTCAGCAATTGCCATGTTGTCAACATAGATGTTTGCCTCTTGTAGGAGGGATTTCTCCAGCTTACCTGCTCATTGCTCTGGAGAGCCACAAAAGACACTAGTACAGGACAGGATGATTGAGACTTTTTGATGACATACTAGGAAAAAAAAAGCCACTTGGGTCTGGTCCCACAGCTCATTTAACTACTTCAGGTGAAATGGCTTTGCCTTTTCTACTCTTGGCATCAGCCACAGGTGAAAGATACCCGTCAGATCCCATGATTCACCACTTATATCTGAGGCAGTTGCAACTATAAATCTTACTGTCACAATTTGAGAAATGAGAACTTTATCTCCCTTGGAGTGTCAAGTCCCATTTTCCAGAAGGATATGTTATTTATATCTGAGTTCAGTCTTTGAAATTATAACTTGCATGTAGTGAGTTATGGAAAAAGTTTTTAATTTTAGTATCACTGTAGTCAAAACTGACCTCAATGCTCTGAATCGTGCAGTGGTGGGATGCAAGTTGTGCTCTCTTCTAAACTGCACAGTAGCTCCAAAACCCACAAGTGACACCAGAATGAAGATATGTTTCAGAGCAGTGGTGTTTGGCTTTAGGCTTACCATCAGGTTTAGCTGTTACCTTCCTCTTCAAGTCCCTCCAAGGGTAGTTCAGAGCACATAAAATAAGCCACTGTACTAAACTTCTTAAGTTAAGCTTGCTATCATCTTTCTAGTGATTGTAGATTACTGGTTTACAGTCCATTGATTCTTTAGAGTAGCAAGTGTAACTACATTTAATGATACTATATAAGGAGTGAGCAGCCCAACCAGAAACTCCTGGGGGAAAAGGGGTGAAGACAAAGACAAAGTGTGTTGGGGCTTGCTTACACGTGCTATAACTAACTTCTTTAACACCACCTCATTTATCTGCAGTTATAATGGCAGTCAGGGGGATGTGGATGTGCTAAGCTTTGGTTTTTAAATGTCTCCAGTACAGAAGACACTTAAATTTTCATTTGCCAAGATGAACTCACAACATTATGTATAGAAATGCAGTAGTTTATTTGGATGGAAATAGAGATGTGATGAGGGAGGTAGTTTTCCACAGGATTTCTTTTGACCATCTAACTTGTTCTTAAATTACCTATATTTATAGGTTGACAATTGTGAAAAGTGTAAGAAAATTCCTTCTTTTAGTAAGAAATACAGTGGAAAGGGCAAGGATCTGCACAGTTCTACTCAGAAGGAAACAGAAATCTTGACACTTCTCTATGAAATGTCTTTCCTCCAGACTCAACATACTGATGAGTCTCAAGCTTGACGCTCACAAAGCATGGCAACTATACAAAGAATGGTGGTTAACACTGCTCTGTTGACTGGTCAAGTGTAATGCTTCCTTTTTCAGCTGATCTGTGAATAGTGGGCATCAATAGTAGTAATATGCAGATATTGCATATAAACAACTTTTTCCCATAAAATTTCATGTACTTGGTGTTTGAGAAATCCCTTCTTTGTCTGATACTGCTCTATAGAGAGGGGCATAGTAAATGGAGAAATTACTTGTCTGAAGCCTTGTCTTTATGTAGCTTTTGTTTAATCAGATGACAGGAGTTGCCTATTATTTGCATGTTTAATCACAAGGTTCATCCATCATACTGGTTTGTTAAGAAAAACTAATGGAATTTCAGAAATCTGCTTAATTAAATCCAAAGGTGTATGAAAATGAATAGCCTTAAAAGAAAAGTAAAGATTCCAGTGTGAAGCTAAGTGTATTATTTGATACTACGGGACAGAGAAGACAGAGGACTATGTGGAGGCTTTACCATCAAGTAACTGTTACTGATACTTAATTTTTATTAAGAAGTAAATTGGTCCTACAATTAAGATCTTGTAGAACATAAAACATCACTGTGGACTTCAGGCAAGCAGGGAGGGTGTTTCAGGTATTAGGCAATGGTCACAGCTGCTTCATATTCTTCCAGAAATACTTTTCTTGCACTTCGGTCCAAAACAGACATGTTTATAGTGTTCATAGAATCTGGAAAGAAACTGAAGAAAGAAGTATCTTTTGAATTTTTAAATGCAGTAAAAAAGCAGCCTCATCAACTTACTCATTCAGTACTTCATACAGACAGGCTGAATTATTCGAGGTGGGTCTTTATTATTTGGTAGTGGGGCGGTTTTATTTTTTTGTCATGGTTTCTCCCTCCAGCCATGCTTATGAGCTCCGTACATTAGCCTGTATTTCAGTGGAAGTGACTGAAGAACAGGAGCAGAAGAGAACTGCAAAAGTCCAGTGGAATAATGTACCTTTGTGAAACAGACTGTGGCACTTGGGCTTTGATCATCAGGGTCAGGGTTTGGGGTGGTAACTACCTTAGTTCATTTGGAGTCCTTGTTCCTATTCTGTATTTTAAATCTTATAGTGCTAACTTTGATCTATTAGAAAAGGCTGGGGATCTATCTGGGGTTCGACGAGAGATTTCCGGAGACAGGGATGCTCTTTGGACACGTGGTTTATTGCTCGTGGGGACAGCCAGCCTGACCAGCACCAGCTGAAGCGTGGTCTTAAGAGAGTGAACTTCCTGTTACAATCCCATTTATTCCCTTCTATGCTGAATACTCTGGTTAGCACCAACCAACCAGTACAGGGTACAAAACCTACAGAATTTACATACAGCCTATGAGAACTATTATATTAGCATACTAAAAACCTGGCAAACCCACCTTTTCCCCTATCACCTGGCAGGGCCCAACCCCTTATCCCTTTCCTGGGGAGCAGTATTGTTCAATCATCAGGGGCCTGCTCTTCAGATAACTTAATCACCGTCTTCCTGCTTCGCATTCTATAGCTCAAATTTTGCTTTTAACTCTATCTCTTCTGCAGGTTTTACATTCTTAAAATCTTTCACCAATAAACCATCTCTGCAGGGCCTTCCTGCATCATCCTTCCCAACATTGATCTCTCTATTTTTCAAAATTATTGAACCTAAAATGCTATTTTGGATGGGATATATAAGCAGAGTAATCACATAACATATTAAAAAATGGTTTTGAGTTTTCTCTCGCTTTGAGGTGCTGAGCAGTACAGAACTGAACTCTGAAAGAACAGAAGAGATTTTGCCCTTGTTGCATAAATCACAGGAACTATGACAAGTCACAAGAAATATTTTGTATTTTGAGTTTTACTTACCTTTGTCTTCCTCTGTGTATATTTTTTTTCGCCCAGTTGCAATAAATACTGTTTTTCTTCCACGTTTTCTAAATTCACTGCTTGGTCTAACTCCTCTGGAAGCTGCTGTTTTAGTGGATACTTCCTAACTCCTGTACCTTTTTCAATGACCAAATAAAAATATACCTCTGAAAAAGCAATAAAACCTTATGTATAGAAGCTTGCTCTTAGGATTAGGATTACTCTGCTTCCCAGTGTGTAAAAGCAGAATGTAAAATGAAATATTTCACTCTGAGATGTACTGTGCATCCATTTTGGAAATGAAAATTCCAAAGATTTAGGTTCTTTACAGAAAAATATCTGTTGTACCTTGATTAAAAGTTTGTATTACCTATAGCATTTAGTAATATATATTAATGCTCTTCTTTAGGTGAAGGGTCTTGTTTCTTTGGAGTGGAATTTGCTCACTAGAATATTTAACTTTTCAGAAGCCTAATTTTCATAGAGAAATGAATATATTGTTAATACCCTCTAGTTAGTGTAACTTTGTAATGTAAAGCTGTTTGTAAAAACTACTTTTCACTTATTTGGAGTCTTTTTTGTTTGTTTCAGGGTGCAGTCTCTGGGTCAGTTCAGGCTTCAGATCGACTTATGAAAGAACTCAGGGATATATATAGATCACAGAGTTATAAAACAGGTAAAATTACTCAGATTTCCCTTTTAAAGATATACTTTAAATGAATTCTCTTGGGAAATACTTCCTGCTAACTTCTGTGTTTTGTTATCCTGTGTTTGTATATACATGTGTGTTTGTGTGTGCACATATGTAAAAATACATAGATTCATGATATATATTCTTATTACATAAAGTTGTTTATTTGTGGAGAAAAGTCAGAACATATATTCCTTGGAATAATGATGTGAATTACAGTGGAAAACAAGCTTGTATTTTAAGTTAATTTAAATAATGACCAGTGATTATCTTTAGGTAGTGGATGGTGGTTTCATTTTTTCCTTATAGGAGTGGTAGCTAAAGTAGCTCAGCAAAGGATTCAGCATATTGAATCGTCTGAGTGTTACCATATTAGAAATAGAAATTACATAGATTTTGGGCAAGTTGTATTCCTCTAGGTCTGCCAAAGGGACAACTCCCATCACTGCAGCCAGGTGTCAGACTCTGGTGCAGGACAGGATGGGAACAGGAGGAATGCTTAATTAGAGAGTCAGTATAAACTTAAATACTCTTTCACTTTTCTGAACTTCTGCCCAGATTATTTCTAGTGGACTTAAATCTCTCTTGGCAATGCCATTTTAATTGTGTGTAAAAGAACAAAGGTGAAGAGGCAATAGGTTCTTCTTTTGATTTGTCATATTTAACTTTTAGGTCAGTTGTTTCATGTGTGGAAGTGCTGGGGACAGTGGTAAAATGTCTGGGTTATAAATTTGATGAGGTAACCTAGTGTTGATCTTTTAGCTGTGTTGCAACTGAGTGCTTGCCAGTGTGCCCCCCATCATCATCTATCTGGGAAGGAATGGATTAGTGGGTCTAGGAAAGAGCTGGAAGCAGATCTGTATGAAGTCATCGGGGATGCCTTACTACTCAGTTTTAATCTTCAGGGTTTGTTTTGGTGATTAGAGCTAAGGTTGGCTACAACAAACCAGACTCTAAAGAGAGTGCTGTGGGGTGCTCAGTCATGAGGTGGTACCACTGGAGTCAGCCAGGGGCCCCTGGGTAGCTCTGGGTTGAGGGGAGGGTTTAGGCTCTCTAATAATGCTATTTCTTGGCTTTAGATAAACAAGTCTTAATGAGTTGCAAAAGACTGATCTTGATGTAGGAAAGCATACTCTAAATTATGAGGAAGAGCAAATCTTGCTATACTTTACAGAAAGTTGAGGATCTGAAGGGTGCATGCAGTAACTTAGAGTTATGACTTTAGAAATATGTAAAAACACTGCAACTGGATGCCTCATGTTGATCTCTAAAACATGGTAATGAAGTAGTGTCAAGTGGAGGTTGACACTACAAAGATGATGGCTATTCTGCTTTGAAACCCCATCCTACTGACACATTTATTACATTTTGCCAATAAATTGATGTTGTTTGTTATAAAACTTACCTGGATTCATTCCTTATGGTTTCACTTATTCTTCGACCTTGAGTGAATTTATGTTCTCGGTTCTTTTCCTTTGCACAAAATTTCTGCTTTCATAGCCTAGTTCTGCCTTTTATTAGGTAACTGTCACCATGTGCACAGGCTGTGGCAGATAATTGGCTTTTTTAAATGTCATTTTTATTGGGAATACTTGCCCTATGGTCCATTTTACCCTAAATTTAATTCCTTCCTACTAATGCACAAAGGGAACCATTGTGAACTTCCAGGTTCTTGTAACTGTTGCAAGGTAATTTAACGCTCTTCATTTCTTTGTAAGACAAGCCAGAAAGGCTAAGGCTGATTTTTAGTTGGGTGTAAGGATCACTTTATTTAGTTTGCATGAGGTTACATGTTTTTAGGACTTGACTGTAGGACAACACTGGGAGTTCTGAAGTGAGTAATACTTATAGCAATAGTATTTTAAATTTTTTTCTTTTCTATGAGACTTTTATTAAAAAGTACTATTAAAATACAGTGGCTTCAATTGTAGGTGTGCATTCAAGGTAGTATCTATTTTGGAAATTAATTTCCTTTATCAAATGTAGCAATGCTGCTGGAGTTCAAGCAAAAGATTACAAGCTTGCTCTCAACAGCAAAGTTGCTTATCTACCTGGGAAATCTAGGGGAAGAATTGCCCTTAAAGAAACAGAAAATAATTTTCTTACGAGCTGTCAGAAGCAAAAAACACTCCAGCAAATTAAGATACTCTGTTGTGAATTAATTTCATTAACCTGTTCAGATATTGGGAGCCACAGGTCCTGTAAAGCAAGATTATCTCATTTCCACATATCAGATTGGAGATTAACAAACAATTTATGTAATTTAGGGGATTGGGAAAGGAAGACAAGAAACAAAGAATTTGGGGATATTAAATGGAATCTTTTCTGTTCATATCTTTAGCATCTGTTTTATTCAGATATAGTTCATATAGATTTCAGTTCCCTGTTTTTATCCAAAGACTGTATGGGATTTATTTTGATATAGTAATGTTGCCCTAAGTAAGGCATTGCCTCTGTTTTGAAAGGAATTGTTTTTCTTTCTACATTTCAATTTCTTACTTTTTTGCTTGCTTCATGGTTCTGTGGGTTTCTTTTTACTTGATCACCTCTTTTAAAAGCCCCACCCCACCTTGAGTTTAAGCAAGAGAAACGTACCTTGATTCCTTTCCTAAATTAAGGACTTCTCAAAAACTGCTATTAGTAAGTTAAATTCTTTTTGACTGGAACATTTTTCCTCTTGCTGTCAAAATTACAAAAAAGCACATAAGTTACTTCCAAATAACACCTCTTGATTATTCCTAACAATGCCTTCCCTGAGCTTTGGATAGTGTTGTTAAGTAGCTTCTGTATCAAGACACGGAGCCCCCCTGCTGCTGTTCATGAGGAGACAGATGCCATTTGGCTCAAAACTTGTCTGCTTGAATGTCTGCTGAAGTATCTTGCACTGGTGTTAAGGCTCAGTCCTGAGCTGAGCCTGTCTGTCTGAAGAACCCTTCTGCAGCTTCTGTCTTAGGTGCAGTACAGATCTTCAGAGTACAGCTCTTCCTGTTGGGGAAGCTGGCAAAGTGTGTGGGCCTTGGAGGTGAAGGACTGGGACAAGAACTGTGGCTGAGAACAAGAGGCTCAGGATGATGGAAGGAGGGCAGGAGTAGGGCTGGAGGCTTAGTGAGTGAACAAATGGATGGAAGTTCTCTTGCGATCTTCTATTGTTTAGCACGGTGTCAGGAGCCTTACTTTAACTTAATGTCTTGTCTGTAATAAGTATTCTTTGCTCCCACTTGGATGCAGGTGGAAGAAAATATTCTGGACACAACAATGGAATAGATTTGTCATTAATGGGAGTTGACAATGAGCCGAGTTCTGAATGTCAGCTGTTTTGTTGTTACATCAGAGCAGTACAAATTGAAATTCTTAGAGTTTGTGACTTACGCTAAGGTCAGTTCAGAAAACAGTGTCCTTGGATCTTGGGAATTGGAAAAAGGCCTTATTAGCTCCTTTGGCTGATACTCAAACAGATGTTATGTCTCTGAAGTAGCTGCTGATTAAAAGGGACATGGATAGCACAGTGAGTATGTGTTCAGGCCTACATTGTTATTCCAGACATAGAAAAATTAGGAATTGTGCTCTTGGCTGTAGTACCCACTTGTTAGTGGCACTCAGTAAGGAGAAACAAGGAAAGAAGCATGTGTGGTTTTACTTGTGTGCCAAGTTTAGAAATGCTCTAGAAATAATGGTATCTGGACAGCTTGAAATGTCATGTGTACTCCAAGTACTAATGCTTATAAATTTCAACTGCAAGATTATTTTTATGCTAGAATAATAAAACTCGGAAATTAATACCCTCTCATTCCTCGGGGAGAATGTGGTGATGGAAATCTGGTGGTTGTATTGCCTTCAGAAATCCTAGGCAGGTTGCAGATGTTTATATGGTTTCCAAATAATTAGGTCAGCAACAAAGATGCTGTTAAATATTAGGCCAGGTAACAATTAATAACAGTGGTTTAATTTGTATGCATGAATATTTTGTGAAAGAAGAGATTTAAGTTTTGTACATGACTGATCCCATGCTCTAAATCTTGTTGGGTAGTTAAAGATTTATTGCTTTTTCCAGGGCTGCTTGTGAATTTATGCAGAGAGGAAGCTTTGAATATACAAGAAAATGGCAGATAATTTCCATCCTTCCCGGGAGCGAATTGCACAACTGTTGTTTAACGTGCTTAAAACAAACAAGCCACTGAAAGTCACCAGCTGGCTCTCACAGACCGTTCCATTCTTTAGATGCATCTTTCTGGCCTCTTCAGTCAGCTGTTGGGAATGTGCTTCATCCAATGCTGTAGCTCCTTTTTTTGGGGTTTCTGCTGCATACACTGTCCCGTGTGCTGTCCTTGTCTGCCTGTACTGATGAGAACCTGTGAAACACAGTGCTGCACACTCACACTGTGTTGTGAAGTCTCTTAAAAACACGTTGGTAGTGTACTGAGTGTAAAATATAGCAAGTAATAAGCAAGCTGGAGTTATAGTTGTGGATGGTTTGAAGGTGAAATGGTTAAGTATCAGAAAAAATTTGATAATTGTGGAATTTTTAAATAGAAGTGTAGCTCCTCAGAAGTGCATCCACTACTGGAGGAAGGATGTGCCTCAGTATGAGTATCCTACCCATTGCTTACACCTGCTGACTGTATTCATATTTCAAAGCAAAGAATGTTTTTGTTAAGTTTTCTATCTACACTTTTAGTGCATAATTAATTCCATCTAATATTTCTACAGGGATATATTCAGTGGAACTGGTAAATGACAGCTTGTATGAATGGCATGTTAAGCTTCTCAAGTAAGTGAATAAAGTTTTTACATGTTCTGAATAATCTGTTTTATTACTTCTGGAGATATTCTTTTGATAAATTAGTATCTCTAGCCAGAGCATATAAAATATGTTACAGTAGTAGTAGCAGTAATGGTAATTGTAGCCACTAAATAGTGACTGTAATTCTGATACATAGAAATGTGTAGAGGTGGAACTGTAGTAATTGAGCTGGCAAACACTATGTGTATTGCATTAACTGTCATTACTGTTCAATTCTAAAACTGCTCCATAATATGCAGCCTTAAATTATGAAATTTTTTTTTCAAGAATTTTTGCATTATTTTATTTTTGTTTTGAATGACAGGAAGATCCAGCTTCTAGTTTCATTTAAGATGTAGGAAATAACAGAACTGAGGGTCATGAGTTGTTTATTTCTACAGTTAAACAGACACATAGGACTGAAACTTTTAGCTATCACATAAATGTGAGTTATATAAATACATGTTCCTTGTGTTCTGTCATCACCTAGTGTACCAAGTGAAAAGCAGTACTTAACTCACCTTGTTACATCCATAGTCCAATAATTTTAAAACTAGAGGTGTTGGAGTGAAATTATTCCTGGTTAAGAGGATCATCTGCTGTCATTCCTATAGAGTACCCTAAAGAAAGGAATAGTCTATCCAAACTGCTGGGTGGCTGCAACATCTGGCAATGGATGAAAGAGCTTCCATGGGTTCAGATAGGTCCTGGGCGATAAGGATAAGGACAGAGGCTGTTTCAGGACAGTAGTTGACCTGCCTGTAGGAATTGTTGCCTTGTCCTGGGGCTGAAACTTGTGCAAACTGGGTCACCAACTGCTGAAATAGTTTTGTTTCCTTCTTAGTGTAATCATGGGCATGTGAAGGTTTTCAGGCTGAAAATGGCAGGAATGACATATCAGAGAAATCTGTGTCACATTATTGGAGGCCTTCCCTATCGAGCGCTTCTGTAATCAAGCACTCAAACCATGTACAGTGATTTGAAACCTCTGTTCAAATGCTGTGAACAGGTCTCATTTTCTGCCTTCAGAAAAGAGGAAATGGAGTACATGCAGCAGATGCCTTCCAGAATGTCTAAGAGAAGTAGTGTTGTGTTTGTTTATTGCAGAAAAATGTCTGGAAACAAATGCACTGTGCGCAGAGTAGCTGAGGGGTAGCTGTTCAAAGGAAAGAGCTCGTGTGAGGAAGGAATAGTATTGTTACTAGAACAAGTCCCTTTGAACTGGCCCAGCAAAAGCCATGGCTTGAAATGAGAGGTTCCTAAGCACTGGAAGAATTTTTTCTGAAATAACTTCACACTGATAGGATGAGGACAACCTGCCCAAGAAGTTCTGAAATAAGATCTGATAACTTGGTTATCAGATTAAATTTGCTTTTTAGCCAGTACTATGGAAAGTGAATTTTTACAGAACTGAAAAATTATAATACTTTAAATCTGATTTGACAATCTGATTTTACAGTTTCAGCTGTAGCAGAGGATTAGATTTAATGGCCTTTCCCTTTAAATCTGCTTTTGGCTTGCTGCAGGTGTTTTTGACTGAGACTAGTCAAAAAGTCTAAATAGAAAATCAAAAATACTTTCTATTTAAAAGCTGATGGGGTGTCAGAGCTTGGTGGGATTAACCCAGTAGTGTCTGAATTAATGGCCAGGCTGCTCATCGCCAGCATTTTGGAACAAACAGTTGTTGAAATTCTGCTGAGCAGAAGCTACTGGCTTCAGTACTTCTGCTGATGCAGATTACTTTTAACAGCTGATGCAGAACTACAATTACATATTCCATAAAGGATTCACTAACTATGTGCTGAAAACTAGATGACTACAGTCTTCCTGTTTTTCTCCCCTCTTATTTGAACACAACTGAACTGAAGAGAATTAAAATTGCTCTTTTCAAATACACAGCTTATTTTGTGCTGTGTTTAAGCAACACTTGATAGCATTGGGAATGTAGTACATTGGAGCAAGTTTTCATGCTGATCTTGTGGCAAAGTTTTTACTTTGTAAAAGGAGCAAGAAT
Organism: Dicaeum eximium; assembly: GCA_013396995.1. Taxonomy (NCBI): domain Eukaryota; kingdom Metazoa; phylum Chordata; class Aves; order Passeriformes; family Dicaeidae; genus Dicaeum; species Dicaeum eximium. The sequence goes on from VWZP01009240.1 coordinate 358,998, forward strand.
TTCCTATGTTTCCTACAATTTGTAAACTACAATTAAATAAAGGAAGTCTTTAAGAGGAATTACTGTTTACAGGTATTGAAAAGAATAACTTCATCCATTATCTCCCCCCTGCTGCTTTTATAGGGTTGATCCTGATAGCCCACTGCATAGTGATCTTCAGGTCTTAAAAGAAAAAGAAGGTGTAGAATACATTTTACTCAACTTTTCTTTTAAGGTAAGTGTCTGTGGGATAAAAAGCTGCAGTTAAATTTGAAGCTTACTGTTGAAAGTGACTGAAATGACCCTCAGCTGTTACTTGGGTAATAATGGATCTTTAGCGTAAAAAAATGAAAAATAACTTGTAAGTTCGGCACTGAAGCCTCCCAAAAAATTGCTTTTTAGCCAGTACTATGGAAAGTGAATTTTTACAGAACTGAAAAATTATAATACTTTAAATCTGATTTGACAAATAAGGCTATTGAAATACTTTCTGTTTGGGAAGCAATGTCACAGTATTTTCCTTAATCTGTTTTTTTATTATTCTTTTCAGGATAACTTCCCTTTTGATCCTCCTTTTGTGCGAGTGGTGTCTCCTGTGCTCACGGGAGGGTAGGTTTGAGTTGCCCTGCAGAAATTGTGCTTTGTGGTAAAAATGTTACAACTTGAAAAACTCTGTGCCTGCCATAATGTGTAAGAATTGACCTCTGTGGGGGGTTAACATCATTCTTCCTTCTCCTGTTGGAGGGTGGTTTGGGTTGGTGCTTTGAATGGGTCTTGATCCCTGTGTTGCCTTAAGTTTGCTGTAAAGTCTTAACTGTCTCTCTTGCTGGTACCACTGCTGTAAAGTTTTTGTTTAAAAATTCCTCAAATGCTAATCCAAAAATGCTAAATTTAATTGAAAACATGCCCCAAATGTCATCTAAAGCATGTTTGAAGTGCTGTCTGTGGCACTTGTATATATCCATGGAGAGATGATTCAATTCACCTTCCAAGGCTTTTTATGCATGTCCTGGTGACAGGAAATAACTGCATTTGAAAATGCAGTCTGTGATAGCTAATGCTGATTCTTACGTGATTTGAATTGCCACGTATTCTTCTTGAATTCAGTAAATGGTTAGTGCAGTTAAATAGGGTTCCTGAGGGGTCCTGCTCTCTCAAAACTAAACAAGCAGACCCAAACACCAGAAAATTAATTCAACTCTAATTTGATTGTACTCAGACTTCTTTTCAGAATGAAAAAAGGATGGCTTTTCAGTGGTCATTTCCCTCTGAATGTCATATGGATCTATGAGGTTTAAATGTCTTGATCATAGAGGAGAATATGTTTTGGCAGTGGTAAATTCTCTTCCCTGGTCCAGGTTTTGTCATGCTTAGGTGTTCTGCTGAGTCCCAGTCAGCACAATGGATAAAGTGTTTCTGACATTTAAAAAAGCTGTTTACAGGAAAAGAGCAAGAAAAGATCTGGCTATCTCATATTATTTATAAGTGCACCTACATTGTTTGAAATGGTGTTAAACTTCTTTACAGAATTGAATTATGTTGGTTTCTTTTAGCTGCTCGTCTGTACTATGTATATGTAAAGTAGCCATAAAAAGTTACCTTCTTTTTTCCATGATCTCTGTGGTTGTGCAGTCCAGCTCAGTCAATGGTTTAAACTAAGTCTAGTTAGCAAGCAACTTTTTTTGTCTCACTGTGCTAATTTTCTTTGCCTAAGTATAACGTGGCTAACTAATTACAATATATTACTAGTTAAAGGGCATTCCAGCTTTATGAAAAAAAAAAATTGAACAAACAAGCTGGCTAGAGCTTAAAGTGCTGTGAGCACTTGCATCTTTTTACTAACTGCTGATATCAAATATATGTTCTTTCACATTTGTTTCTAGGTATGTCCTAGGTGGAGGTGCATTATGCATGGAACTTCTTACTAAACAGGTGAATATGAGCTCTGTTATCTGAATAATAAAGCATGCCTGAAAACAAAGAAAATAGGTGCTTCCCGTGAGTTGAAGAATACCTGTGTGGGATAAATTACATACTCCAAAGGAAACATGGTGGAATTAAACCTCAGTGCCACAAGATTTGGCTCTCTGATCTTACTTGAGATCTTCTTTTCTGCCTTGGATGGCTTACAAGAGATGTGAGGAAGAGGCAGGAAGTGCAAGCATGTCAGCTTGGAGCTCTCAGAATTTCTGTGAGGAAGGCAGCATGAAGAGCGAGTTCTGGGCAGCAAGACATTCTGTTTTCTTTCCTAGAAGCCTCTTCAACTGCATGAAGTCAGCTCTGGAGAAGTGAGGAATACAGACAATTATAGTCATAGATGATTTGTGTAGACAGATTGATTTTTCTCTTTCAAATAAGTAAATGAATGAAGTAACTTACTTGCAGGCTCTGGCAGAACTCTTGTGAGCTCTGGAAGGTAAAGCAATGCCAGAGATGAGCAGAATTCTTACAACTTACTGAATTGATGTTGTTGGAGATCAGTCTTTTCTGCTTCTTGGGAAACAGAGCTGTACTTTCTGTTGTGACATTGCTGAAAATGTGTCACTGCTGTAAGGGATGGAGGTTTTTTTTTCTGTCTTGCTATATTTTGAAAATGTGATTCAGCCTTTTCATTCTTCTTATGAGTTCTTAGTACTAGGACTGTATATAATTTAACAGATTTTCTGTCAAAATAAAATTTAACTGAAAAGAAGTAGTTAAAGCTGGAATGCAGAAAAAAAAATCCCAAAGCACACTTTCCAAAATAGATTTGCAAGGTGAGCACAAAAAGCAAGTACATGTTGTATGTTAGTATTCCTTTCCTCCTCCAGGGCTGGAGCAGTGCCTACTCAATAGAATCAGTCATCATGCAGATCAATGCTACTTTAGTCAAAGGAAAAGCCAGAGTACAGTTTGGAGCCAATAAGGTAAATGTGCTGTGTTTATCAATTACACATACTGGGCTTCCATTTCCTTACTGACTCACATAGATACTTAATGACAGAATTGCTGTTGCAAATGTATATGCAATTTGAATTGGCTGGTGCCTGTATGAGTATTTTATTGGCAATTAAAAATTTTTTATGTAATTACAAGCATATGAGGTGGATGAAGCCTTGGAATGGGCAGGGTAGGCTTTTGCTATCCTTGTATTGGCGAGGGAGGGAGGGAGGGAAGGAGGATTAGAACTGGGAGGATTTGGAATTTCTGGCTCTGAGAAGTGAATCTTGAAAGCCAGGAATGTTCTAACATTGTGCATGGACTTTATTTTTAAGCCCGCTGTAGAATTTCCGTGTTAGAACTGTTTTTGAGTCTTGCATGTCTAGATGCAGGTTTTTATGTTAGTTTTTTCTCCTTTCAGAATCAATATAATCTAGCAAGAGCACAGCAGTCATATAAGTCACTAGTACAAATACATGAGAAAAATGGTATGTATATTCTTGCCACTTTGTTCTTGTCTGCACAGCACCCTGGGAAACAGGGTTTGGCCACAGAGAAACTTGAAGTGACAAAGTGTCATATTTTGGCTTGGGAAGACCATAAATGTTTCTTCCTTCTTTTATTCTTGCACTAGAAAAGCAGTAGTGCTTAAATAACTTGACTGCAATCATTGCAACTTTTCCAATTTACTTGAATGCTGTGTGTGTGTTCATGTCACTTCTTGAAAGGCAGTGGCATTTCATTTTCAGCCAGTTGATCTGGGAACTTCATTGTTACTGTAGCTTTAAGGACTCTTTATATTGGTGGAGTATCTGCTGGAAGTTTATCCTTTTTCCTGAAAGTTTTTGTTTCAATGTGTCAAGAACCTGGTGGAAATAATCATTAATGGAGAGAGAAAGTGGGAAAAAATACCTGAGACTAAAAAGAAGTCCAAGTGACATGTACTAGCTGGGAAACTGGGCAATAGAATTGGGAAATGCTTGTTTAATTATGGGCTTTTTTACTCTATTTAAAGTCTGTTTGCTGCGTAAAACAAGTGTACAAGTGCTTTAGGTATAATGAATTTACTGTGGCAGTATGAGAAGCCTGAGGCTTTAAAAGGTTTAAGTAGCTTACATGTTACATAAAGGTAGTCAGCAGAATTGGTACTGTGGTCGTGATGAGGGAGTCAGTGCAGTTGCACTTCCGTGATATTCTGTCCTCTGGGTTGGATGCAGTGTCCTCCAGGAATTCAGTTTGTGTGACTGCAGTGAGCTCCTCAGCTTCCCTGCTGCTGTCATGGAACAAAACACCTATACTCTTGGGAGGAAGATCAAAGATAATGACTTTAACATCATCTCAAATTTTACAGTATTTTGATCTTGTAGTTAGCTGAGCCTTTTGCTCTTTTTGTTTGCTACAAAAGCTAGTTTGACTGTTTACTTGTATGTGCTACAAGTGATCAGTCCTGCCTCAGGAGCTGTACACAAAGCATTCACAGTACTCAGTGCTGCTGTGAAAGGTGTCTTGAGCTTAGAGTTGCTATGTGGTCTCTGGGACAGCACAAATACGCCTTGTAGTCACTGTGCATACCTTTAGAAGAAATGTTACAAGAGGGGCTGGGAGAATTAAGATTGGAGCTCTGGAGGTCTCTAGAAAAAGCAGTGCACAGTTGATCAGGTATGATTCAGCTGCTAAACATGCCAAATTATGTCAGGAGACTAGTTATTCAACTGACATTTCTGAGCTTATTCCTATGGTAAGATTTGCAGAAGTAGGATAAACCATTCAGTTGCTTGTGCATGCCTAACTCTGCAGTACAGAAAATGAGATTTATATAAGTGTCCCAGTGTAGTCATGTTTATATGTCTGTTTTGAGTAGCTTGAAGACTTGGGGCTTTTACTTCTATTAAGTTTGGTTAGAGCAATGTTCCTCCTTCAGCAGCTTCCTCTTGTTGGGGTTCAGCTTGTCCCGCTCAGGATAGCTGCTGCCACAGAAATCTGTGTGCACAGCCAAATACAGGATCTGATCCTGGAATGTGCCACATGGTTTGTTTCCCATTGCTGACTACTTGCATTTAGGGCACTGGGTCTCACTGAGCTGGCCTGCTTTAAGAGGGAAGGACTGAGCCAGGTTAGACTTCCATCTCCTGCAGGTGAAGAGTAGGATAGTCTTGACATGGCAGTGTTGGTACCTAACATGTCTCTCTTCTCCACAGGCTGGTACACTCCTCCAAAAGAAGATGGCTAATGCTGAGGGCTGTTGAATACCTGGACCAATGTCAACAAAACAAGCTCTTTTTGTTTTCCAACACACAGACTCAAGCTACGAGTGCCCCTATAACAGCAGTACTGAGGACTTTAGCTATTAGATAAGTTAGTGGATAATCTGTCAACTGACACTTACACTGTATAAGTTCCAGCCTTACCATTCCGCTCTTCTTAGGCATCTGGACTGAGCAGTTTGGGCCTTTACCATAATTGTTCTTATGGATTAAGCAGATTTGGGCCAAGCCCTCTCTTCTCCCTTGTTTTTTTTATTTGAAAGCATAAACTCTCCCTGCAGCAGGCTATCGACTTACTAAAGATCATACAATAGGAGTGAGTTGTTCACACACTTCTTTGTATTTCTTACTTTTTGCAAAGTGCAGACTGCAGAGACTTGCATTGTATTGTTTCATTTAAAGCCAAGAAGTTTAATACATTGTTTAATACTGTTTTAGGAAATGTCAGGTCTTGCAAATCACAGTAGTTTTTCTGGTCTAAAATGACAGCGTTTGTAGTATTTTCCAAATTAATGATATAGGAAAAACACATGTATGTTAAGTCATTAAACATTTTTCATGGCTGTATGAGAATATGAACTGTTTATTGGAAAATATGTTCTTTGTTTAGATTATCCTATTTTTTTGTTCGGGGTTTTTGTTGTGCTTTTTTTTTTTTTNGCAGAGCAAGGCTGTGCCAATAAACCTTGTAACTAGTCACTTCCACTGGGGGCATCAGAACTTGCCGGGCTGTTCCTGCTACTTGTTGGCTCAACCTCCTTAACAAGAAGAGCCACAGTATGAAGCTTGAAATTATTTAAAATACTAAAAACCTTTTTAGGCGTTCCATTTTATTAACGGGTTGTTGCAATGATTTCTAAACTAATGAACTTATAAAGTGATTGGCACAAATTGAGATTGAAGTCCTCAAATGAAAAATTTCTATATAAAAAATACAGTAAAGTACAAAAATGTTATCCAATTCAGAGGTGTAAGAAATGCTGCCATAGTCATGACAGTGGTTTTGTTACTGAAAGACTAATGGGAACTGTTCTTTCTTTATTAGGAGATGAGTCTGGGTCTGTGTACTTAAACAATTTCATTGCCTTACCAGAATCGACTCTATTTTGGTTGTAGTACTAGTCTTTAGGCCTGTGCACACCTCGGAGCCGAGTGAAGGGTGTGTTCCATGGATTAAGCACTTTCAGAAGTGCAGAAGCATGTTTTTATGGGTTTTTTTAAGTTAACTATTGAACTTGTGCTCTCTTCTCTATCAGGCGCCCGCGGGTCCTTGTGCATTTGCTTCTAGATCCAGTTTTTAGCTCGAAAGAAAGGATGGGAAAGGTTTGGCACCGCTCCCAGCGCGTGTTGTTCCCCGGTGCGGTGGGCGAGCCCCGGGGCTGTGCCGCTGTCCGCGCACGGCGGGGCTGGGGACGAAGCATGCTTCGGTTGGGGTTCCATTTCTTCTGGCAGAGTTCCTTGGCAATGTACAGTAATTTGTAAACTTGCATCAAGTTTATGAATAAAAAGCATTTTACGAAGCGCTGTGTCCGTGCTGGGGCCCGGGGCGCGAGGGAAGGGGGGAGGTGAGAGCGGGACGAGTCCT
>VWZP01009240.1:365797-401341 GCA_013396995.1 Dicaeum eximium
CTTGTGCCTGCGCGCGCTGACCGGAAGTTGCCTCAGGCGCGGCGGCGCGCGGGTGACGCAGGGCGGCGGGGTTGGGGAGGCGGCGGGGCCATGGAGTCCGTGACGAAGGGTGGCTATGTCCTCGCCAACCTCGCCGAGGTGGTGGAGCGCGTCCTCGGCTTCCTGCCCACCAAGGCGCTGCTGCGCGCCGCCTGGTAAGGGCCGGGGCCGCGGGGCGGGCGGCGGTCGGCTCCGGTTGGCGGGGGCGGTGCGGCCGACGCGGGGTGTCTGTGTTGTGTTGCAGCGTGTGCCGGCTATGGAGGGAGTGTGCCCGGCGGACGCTGCGAACGCGCCAACGAATCGCGTGGGTGTCGGCGCTGGAGCCGGGCCCCGCCGAGAACCACGCGCTGGTGTGCGCGCTGGCCCGCGAGCTCGAGGTGAGGGGGCGCGAGGGGCGTGAGCTCGGCGCCTTCGTTTAAGCACTGAAGGCGCTTCTTCCAACCGCCCGGCAAAAGGGATGTGTTCGGAGGCGTAGGGGGTTTTGACAGTTCAACTGTTGCGTGTTCATACACCGATCAAAAGGCCGAGGATTTGCAGTTCAGGGCACATCTGTTCATCGCGGCAATCTTGCTAAGAGGTTAATCCTCATAGGCTGGGAGACACTGAGTAAAACACTGCAGGACTTCCGTCTGGCAGGATTTCTTTCCAGTATTAAGCTGGTGCTGGGTCTTCACTACACAAAGGTTCATGTCAGGGTCTTTAGCAGTAAGCAGGCCTCAGCAGATCAGTGTTAAACCAAGTGGGACAAGAAGAGCCGCAAGCGCCTCTACACTGTTTCCCACCAGCAGTACTGATGAACGGCAGAAGCCGACAACAATGAATGCAAGGAGTTTGGATAGTGCTAAAAGAAGAAGCAGGGTCATGGGGCCAGTCTGCAGAACTGTTCTTCCTTCTGTGAGGTTTGGGTCAGTTTCCTGCCTGTTGGCAGTGGTTCCTCTGGGCACTTCTGAGGCTAACGAGAGGTTGGCTGTTGGCTGATAGGAGCCTGGTGAGGGGGGAGGGGACCAGCGTGGCTGGCGGTGGAGCAGGAGCAGTCTCCTCGGTTTCTGCCCCCACTTTCCCTCCGCTCTGTCCTGTCTCGTGTACTCCTCCGCCTGTGTCTTTGCAGAAAGTGCACGTGCTGCCCCAGACTGTGCTCTACATCGCTGATGCGGAGACATTCAGCGGGCACGAGGAGTGTCACGAGCAAAAGAAAGGTAAAACCTGGACCTAACTCACTCCCATTTCAAGATATGCTGGGATGTAAGTAGAGCATAGTCAGCTAAAGGAGAATTCTCCGCGTTTCGGTTTCCATGGAAAGGAAACGTTTTGCAGAAGCCATGACCCCGTAGTATTGTATTTGTGGTAGGAAGCAGCTCACAGATCGGTGTTAATGTGCACAGACCGGTTCCTTTCCCTTCTGTGGAGGACGCCGAGTGTGTTTGCCTGCCGGCAGCCCTGTGCTCTCAGCGAGCAGTAGAGACCGGTGTGCTGTTACCAGAGCGGCCACTGATGGGCAGCATTGGTTAAACAGGACGGGGTTGGTGTGGGATTTGTTCAGAACACACTTTTACTGCTGTCTGATGGTTTTCTCTTCTTATTTTAACAGCCAGAAAAAGAAACAGTAAAGAAACAGCACTTGCACTTGAAAAGTTGTTGCCAAAGCGATGTCAGGTTCTTGGACTGGTCACCCCAGGGATTGTAGGTAGGAGCAAAATGTGTGGGTTTTTGAGAGGTCAGCTTTAAGGTGTCAGCTCCCACCTTTTTCAGCACTGGCTTCAATTTTAATGAGTTCACAGTGTTGCTGCTAAGTGATGTGGAGCTTACTTCATGTATTGCAGTTATAATTAAAAGGGTTGATTTAATTGGGCAGGCAGCTTTCCCTGGCACCTTAATGTACTTATGAATGTTGCTTGGATATATGTGTACATTTCAGTCATATTGTGACTAACTGTACAGGGCATCCTGGTATATACCTGTTTGTAATGGTCTAGCAGGAGGCATATGCAGTAACTGGAAAACGCACAGCGTCCCATGGCTTTTTCTCATGCTTCACTTTTATCATTAGAAAGTTGGTTTTTTATACTTTCTCACCTTAAATTCACTTCCCACATCATAAGTAAAGTATTTGATTGTTGTCATTACCATATTTTAATAATGCGCTCCCAGTTTTTATGTCAGTTTGCTTTATACTGTCATCACATGCTTATAGGACACCTTAAAAACTTGCGTATGTCTGTGTGCCTGCAGAAGTTGGCAGGAAGGCTTGTATTGCACTGTTCTTGTTTTTGTAATGTTTTATATTTTGTGTGCCTGTGTAAATATGTGTAAATATATGTGTAAATACATCCATGTTTCTGTGTCAAAACTGACTTCAGTGTGATGGATAAGCCAGCAGGACCTACACATTTCAGTTTTCCAAAACACTAACAAAAAATCACACCAGTTTTCAATTAGATAAGTTGTTATGGAAATAGGTTGTCATATTTTATATCACCTGATCTGTTCAACCTGTTTCTGCTCGTATTACAGTGTAAAAGAATGTATTAGAATATCTGAACACAAGATGCTTGGTTTTGTCTCTGTAGTTACCCCGATGGGTTCAAGCAGCAATCAGCCTCAAGAAATTGAAGAGGGCGAAGCTGGGTTTGCTCTGTTATTTCCCAAAATTGATGGGGTGAAAATTGATACCTTCCATTTTTCTAAAGACGTGAAAAACAGGGTCTTTGATGAAAGTAAATTTGCTGAAGCAGGTATGTAATTTTTCTCTCCTTTACTTGGGCTTTTGTGAGGTGCTGCTCTTTGAGGTGCCAGTCTGGAGTTCTGAGTAGAACCAGCAGCTTCTGTACTGGCTCCAAGAGCCTCTCTAGGGCTCCAGCTGGTGGCTGTGCATCTCTGCTCCTCCCAATCTCTGGAGTTCTAAGGATAAGTTATCCTGAGTATCAGTTTCCAGTTACCTCAGTTACCTTTCAAGCAGAGCTGTTTAGAGAGAGGTGTGATGTAGTATTTCAGGAGAAACTAGGATGGTTGGACGTCAGAGTTCAGGATTTAAAAATAAGGGGATCAGTGTTGGCTTTTGTTTGTAGGTCTGAAGAATAACCCAGATCTCCGTGTTGTTCTTCTGTTTGGCTACAACTCCTGGAAGACTGGAGCTACTCGCTTTCTTCATCAAATAGTTAATCCATTGAATGAGAAAAGTATCATCCTGGCTGGGGGACAAGTGGAGAGCTTTACATCACTGACCTCTAAGAGGTAGGTATTTTTTTTCAAAGCAAATGATGAAAAACATTTAGAATGAAAGACATTGCAGATCCATAGCTTTCTAGTTATATTGAAAATCCCCTTTACCAGTAGTAAAATAATAATTTCTTAAAGGGAAAAATGTCCCAACTGCTACACTGTGATGTAGCCAGAAAAGCTGGAAACTTGGTATGGCTGTGTTACAATTTGGATTCTAGAAACCCAGCTAGGAGAAACCCAATGAAAAGGAGATTTCCAGCTTCATATACCTTTGTGTGTTTATTGCAGTCAGCATTTCATCTCTGGAGTGCAGGTAAATAAGTGCGTGTTGTGACAGAGCTCAGGATGTGAACATGTGTTTGTGTATCTGCCTCGGTTTGGCTCACAGCACGGAGCAGTAGCTGCACACAACAAGGCTGTGCCCCAGGAGCTCACCTGATCCACTGTGGCTGCTGAAGGACGTGGCACTCCGTCCTGTGGAGCGCAGTGCAGCCATGCCCATAGGCTCCTCTTGTGCCATTGGGGCTCTGGTGACCATACTAATATCAACGTTTTTCTTGCATCTGATTTTGCCAGCTGCACCATTGCCCCAGATTAGAGAGCCGACCTTAAATAAAGTCACTGCAGATAAAGGTTAAGTACGTAACTTCGTAACCCTGTGTGTCCCGGCCAACCAATTTAAAGCAACATGAATCCGAAACCTTTACTGACTGCAGCCATGCTTCGATGTGTAAATCCTCAGTGCCTTTGCTTGTCTTAAAGTTTACCTGATATTTTAGTTGGAATTGCAGAGCTGTGACATACACAACTGCTGAATTTGGGATGAGTGAATTAAGGTATTATGCTTAATACCTAGTAATGGATGTGGAAGTTTTTCCTTGTGAAGGGTTGCTACACAAAAACATTGCTAAAATATGAAGTCTTTGGTTTGCTTTTTAACTCTGAATGGTATCGGAATCACTGCAATGTTGGCTGCTTTGAACCTACATCTGCTGCAGCAGCAGTTTAGTCAGGTGAGAAGTGGTCCCCCCAAAATGTTCTCTAACTCGGTGCCTGTTGCCTTTCAGTAACCACGCCCAGCCCGGTGACGCCTGCGGTGTGGTTGGGTTGGCTTTCAGCGGTCCCCAGATCCAGAGTGCCACTGTCCTGTTAGACCAGGATGTGGCTGATGAGAGGACAGCAGAAGCGGCCATGCAGCGTCTCAAAGCAGCAAACATCCCCGAGCACAACACCATTGGCTTCATGTTTGCCTGTGTTGGCAGAGGATATCGGCATTACAAAACCAAAAGGAATATGGAAGCAGATGCATTTAGGAAGTTTTTTCCAAATGTACCCCTCTTTGGCTTTTTTGGACATGGGGAAATAGGATGTGATCGAATTGTTACTGGGAATTTCGTGTTAAGAGAATGTAATGACATAAAGGATGACTTGCTTCATGGTTATACTACTGTTATGACACTTATTCACCTTGGTTCAACTAAAGCAAACCAAGCATAAGTACGGTTTAATGCTTCAGTGAGCTGTTTCTTTCATTCCAGAGAGCTGAGAAGTCTGGAAGAGTGGATATCTTGCAGTAAAAGCTCCTTCCAAAACATAAACATAATTTTGGTATTATTATTGAGTCTTGTAGTTGCAGTAGGGTTTACTGTAATACCTGTGAGAAAGCCTTGCATTTGTGTAATCCCCTGTAGACATCAGAATTGCAGGAAATAATATTTGATGGAATTCTGCAATTGAAGGAAGCCTCTTTCTTCCAAAATGAAAATGGTTTCTACAAATCATAGAATATGCTGAATTGGAAAGGACCCATCAGGATCATTGAGTCCAGCTCTTGGCCCTGAACAGGACACCCTAAGAATCCTACCAAGTGCCTGAGAGTATTGTCCAAACTCTTCTTGAGCTCAGGCAGGGTTTGGTGCTCTGACCACTTCCTTGGGGAGCCTGTTCCAGTGCCCAGCCACTCTGGGTGAAAAACTTTTTCCAGATATCTAACCTAAACCTCCCTGACTCAGCTTCATGCCATTTCCTCAAGTTCTGTCACTGGTCATGAGAGCGAAGAGATATTGAAGATCACAGTGAGGTCTCCCCTGAGTCTCCTTCAGGCTGAGCAAACAAAGTGTCCTCAGCCACTCCTCATAAGGCTTCCTCTCTCGATCTTTCACTTCCTCATGGCATTCCTCTGGACCCTCTCTAAACTTGATGTCTTTTTTATACGGAGGTGCCCAAAGCTGCCCACAGGACTCGAGACTGCCCCAGTGCAGAGCAGAGCANTTTTTCCAGATATCTAACCTAAACCTCCCTGACTCAGCTTCATGCCATTTCCTCAAGTTCTGTCACTGGTCATGAGAGCGAAGAGATATTGAAGATCACAGTGAGGTCTCCCCTGAGTCTCCTTCAGGCTGAGCAAACAAAGTGTCCTCAGCCACTCCTCATAAGGCTTCCTCTCTCGATCTTTCACTTCCTCATGGCATTCCTCTGGACCCTCTCTAAACTTGATGTCTTTTTTATACGGAGGTGCCCAAAGCTGCCCACAGGACTCGAGACTGCCCCAGTGCAGAGCAGAGCAGGACAATCCCCTCCCTGGCCTGGCTGGTGGTGCTGGGTGTGATTACCCCAGGACATGATTGGCCTTCCTGGGTGCCAGGGCACAGCTGGCTCATACCCAATTTACTATCAATCCCAGCTCCCTTCCTACAGCTGCTCTCCACCCTCTTGCTCCCCAGTCCATGCACACAACCAGGGCTGCCCCATCCCAGGTGCAGAATCCAGCACTTGTCATTGTTAGATTTCATATGGTTGGTAATAGTCCATCTCTCTTTGTCAAGGTCTCTACACAGCCTCTGTCCTTGAGGGAGTTAACAGCTCCTCCCAATTTAGTGTCAATGGCAAACCCAAACTCAAATGTAGAAAGAAACAGTACTTTGATGTGCTCTATTTATGTATGTAAAGCACTCTAGGAAAACTACTACTACTACTAATGCTTTAAATCTACCATTTCCTGGATTTTATTTCTAGAGAGATGCAGAACTTTCCCAGAGTCCTATTTACAAAACTGAACCATTTTACTAGATAAAATCAATTAAAATCTTTAGAGAAAAGTAACAAAGTACTTGTTAAATAAAGATAGAAGTATGTCAAAGTACCTTGCCTTCTGTTCTTAGAGAAAAAGTTGTAAAGATGTTGTCAAGCTAGGAGTTCAGCTGGGCTCACCACCTTTAACTGAATTTCAGTTGCTTAACTGTGTGGTTCAGAATATAGTGGTTGCCTCTTCTCCCATAGCGTGATTACAATATTTTAAATCCAGAGTGCTTAGAAATAAGTCTGTCTATCTTTAAGTTTCTTTAGGAAGTTTTTTTGCTCTTAAATTTGGAATTGTGGGACACAAGATCTGTCTATGTTATATTTATATAGAGACTTTAAGTAAGACTTGTGCTTCTGCATATTTTTTCTATGCTTTTACATCAGTCACCTGTCTTGATTGCTGCAGCTGGCATGCAGTATCAAGTAAGTAAATTAAGCATAATCTCAGTATAGCCAATAATATATTTGCTGCCTTTAAAATTCTTTCCTCCCTTTTATTTTCACTTAGTAATGGAATGGACAAAAAATAAGATTAATTTTGCACCTTATCACCAGATTTCTAAATGCTAAATCAGGCAGCTGGCCCATTTTAAGTGTAGTAAAAAGAAAATCCTTACCTGTATGTTGTACAACAAAGTAACATTTTTTTGCTTTAAATGTACCAAGGAAGACTTCAGTTAGCAACTTTATGCCTATGTCTAGTTAAAACATTTCCTGAACTTGGCCTAAAAAGCTTTAGTAGGGGCATATCTGTCCTGAGCATTAACTGTTGGTGTCCGTGTGTGCTGAGCACAGACAGCACTTCCCCATGGCTGTATTGATGATGGGGTTTTTTTAATTAGAAGGTAGCATGAGTTGGAATTCCCAGTGGCCATCTGTGGATGGCAGATTAGTAAGTCTGGATGTGACTTGGACAACATTTAGTTATTTCATTTAGAGGGAAAGGTATCTGTAAGTGGAGTATGGTTGAATTTTCAGAGAAGCCCCTTGGTGGGAAGTGACTGTGTGTTATTTTAGCATAACCAGAATGTCACATTTGGCCCTTTGTGCCTGCATAACCTTCACGTTCAACAGGACAGAAAGGAAATGTTTCATTTCTGTAATGCAGATAGGTTACCTGGTGCTGTCAGCCATGCTGAGCAGCCTAGTAAGGTTAACTGGTTGCTGTGTTAGAGCAGTTGAAGAGTTACAGTGCAGACTCGGCCAGAAGGTCAGAGAAGTTGATGGTGAGCTCAGACGATGGCACAGCTAAACCAGAACTGCCAGGGTGGTCTGCAAGGGACAGTCAGCAGGTCCTGTAGCTGAGGAAGCTTCAGAAGTAAACATAGTACAGAAAAGGGGGTGAGGGGTCTGCATCCGAATCCAGGAATCCTCTCCAGTACCAAGAATTGTGGGGATGAGCCCAAAATACCCTATAACCATCCACCATGGCTGGAACCACTACAGTGTCTGTCCCAGGCCATATTATGCCTTCCATGTGACGGGGAAGTGGTGTAAATGATAAAATTGCAACATCTGTGATTAAAGTGTTTTGCTATCCAAATTCATTTTGCCTCCATGCTGTTATTTGCTCTTCAACCACAACTCCTGAGAGAACCCCAAATACATTTGCTTACAAAGTGCACATACCAAAAGGCAGAGATAAATGATAGAAAGTTTTGCAGTGCCAAAATTTATACTTCTGCACTCGAAGCAAGCATGACGTTTTAAAGTGGATAAAGTTACTTAAATGGGTATTCAGTGATTGAGGCAAATGTGACTAGCAGGACTGCTCTAAAGATACCTAAAGATAAGGTTTATCTGCAATTACAGTAATGTGTTTCCAACAAGAGAATAGAGTCCCTAAGCGACCACAACTGGATTTTGGTTTTGTTACGAAAAAGTAAAACTTGCAAAGTCACAAGACCTGCAGGGAGGTGTGATAGTTTTGCTGACAAAGGGTAAAGACATTCTTTTTTCCAGTGTTTTGAATATGAATGTTTTGCTGCGCATTTGTTCTTGGTGCATCATTCAATTAATTGATCTGGAGGTTTCAAAACCACAAAAAATAGGCAAGCAGTGTGATGTATAACCTTGTACTCACACAACCAAAGTAGCAACTACCAAACATAAAGCTATTATTGCAACTTTTATTTTAAAATTATTATCCAGAGATCTCATTACAGGATGTTTCTGTAATATGCAGTTGTAATAAAGCAAGAATAAATTGATAAAGAGGAGCAAAACTTTTAAGAACAAATAGTTACATACGATTCTGAATTAATTTTTAGTTAAAAATTTACCTCAAAACTCACTCAGTCATTACCCCCTCTTAGTTTCTATTTTTCTTTCTTGAATGTTACTTCTTCCTAACTACAAGTAACTCTGTGGTGGGGGTTCTTAGCTTTCATACCAGAAATTGGAATTAAGTTTTCTGGTGTTTGGCCCCATGAGAGAACAAGCAAAAAGCATTTGTCATTCAGATTCTGCTTCTGTTTTACTCAACAAAATGATACAGAAAAATAACATTTGAAGTATATAGTTAGAATTTACAAAGATCTTAAGTGTACAGTTAAGTGGTCTTTTATAGAATCTCTTATATTATAGTCTCTGAGCACTCTGCAAACATTAGGAAAGTAATGATTTCCTCCACTGTCTGATTATTTTTCATGATTTTGTGGTGGAGATTTTTTTTTTACTTTATGAATCTGTGGTGGATCTCTAAAGTCCATTTAATTATAATACAGCACACAAATTCAAATAATACAGTTGTTTGAGTCTAATTATCATCTGCAGCTTTTCCTGTTGCTAAGCCTATTTCTCAGCCAGACACAAGCTTCAGGAGAGGCTGTGTCAGCAGGACTCCAGATTAGCCTTGAGAGGGTTCTGAACTGGAGGCTCCAAAGCGTGCAGCAAGGTAAACCAAGCTCACTTCTGCTGCCAATGTGCATTGGTCCTGTACTACTGGTTTAGGTCAAACAAACACAAGTTTAAACATTGTAGGGCCTTTTAACTGATTATTTCATGCCTACCAGCACTTCAGGACAGTGTGAGGTATTATGCTAAAGAGAACATACAGCTACAGTGAGTAATTGGAAACTCAAAGGAAATTTGAGCCTAAGAGAGGTTTGGATTATTTGGAAGTGATATCACCTGGATACTTATATTAGCATTATCAGCAGAGAAATAGCTAATTAGATTTTTTTTCCAAGTGCTTTGATAATTTAGGAGAAAAAAATTTGTTCCCAAATCATTGGGATTTGTGCTTCTACATGCTTTTAAAATACAATGTATAAATTGTCATCATTACATCTCAGATATATCTTCCCTGAGCAAAATTCTGAAATGTTTCAGAGATTTACATCACTGAGTCAGTGGCAGGTCATGTCACCTTTCCATGATAAATTTTCACAGCTATCAGAGTTAGAAGCAGCTTTTTTTGAAATAAACTCATCTTAGCTGAGTTGTCAATATGGCAAGGCTGACATGAAACAATAATCCTCGCAAAAGAGGAACTCTCCTAGAATCTTTGGAACTGGTGAAAATATCTGAATGGTTAACATGGCAGCAAACTCTGTGATGGAGAATGTACAACATATATTCAAATGATCCAGCCCTCTTAAAAAACACCACCAGTGGAAGCTCACGCAGATTTTTACAGCCCATTGTTTGTCTGCACAGAAGTTTTAGATTAAATATTACTTGTATTGAGAGGATAATTTGAAAACAGTCTCTTAATGTGCACTGAAAAAGGTTTTTAAATCCTACAGAAACTGACATAGAGGTGCATTGGAAAGTGTTAAAAATCGGTCGTAGCTTTAATTTGGGGGGTGAAAACAGCAGTATCTTCTTGTTATTTCAGGTTCTGGAGCTGTAGGTGCTGTTCACACACCCTTATCTAGCTCTAGAAATGATTCCTGTTGAAAGGTTTAGTGGAGTGTCAGTGTCAAAGATGGAACTGGGCAGCAGCCTGACTATTGATATTTCACAGGGTTTGTATTGCCTGCTCTGCTATCATGAAATGGATCTCTTGCCTTACATACAGATTATGTTGAACAGGCTACAGTTGCCAGGAGAGCAAGAACAGACTTGGATAAGCATAAGCAGATAACTTACTCAGAATAATGACCATTTCTGCTGTGAGAAGTTCTATCCCGTATTTCTTCTTGGCTTTCAATTCCAAATAACTGAGCTACACAATCAGAGCCTGTCTACAGCTCTTCAAAGATTCAGTGCCAAAAGAAAAATGTTTTCTTTTAGTGCAGTATGGCCCCATGAGAGAACAAGCCTTTTGAAGGAGTTGCACAACATTGAAGTTATTTTTAAAATGGGGAGTGCTACCAAATGGACTTCTGTTGGTTTTTCTACTTAATATTTAACATTATAAATCAAAAGACTATGCAGCACAGAGAAATCCTCATTTTCTTTGAAAAGCCATCTGACTTTTTTTTTAACTGTAACTTAAACTATACTTTGCTCCAGTGTTTGTTTGGCTGCTAATGAACAACAATTCTATATTCAGTAATATATAAGCAACCTCTTACTTACAGGTCTGTAGAGAGATTTCTAGGTTCTAGCAGGATAACATGATCCCCAGGTATAAAAGAATTTTTGCCATAACACTCTAATAGATTGTTGTGTAATCGTAGTAATGGAGTTTCTTAGGAAATTAGTCTTTTCCAGTTTCTTCCCTACATAACCTTTCAGCTGGTGGAAAGGTAATTTCAAATATATGAGATCATCTGTTTCATGAAAATGGGAGTCAGACAGGAGAGAGCCCTTATTACTCACCCTTTTATAAACATGTAATAATTTTTAAGACTCCAGTGACTTCAACCACAAGATCTGATCCATTGGAACTGGAGTTTCCTTAATTGCTTACAGGACTACTTCATTCATTTTGTAAGCAATCATTGCTAATGAGTGTTGCACTGTTTTAAATTATATATAATGTTGGCTACCTTGTACTTTCTGTGACATTTGACCACCTTAAAATGAATTTGTTATGATGTAATTTTGATTTGAGCATCATAGTCACAAAGTTTGTGAACTGAAATAATTTTAGAAACTGAAATGTTCTCAGATGCAATGGGTTTGAGGCGGTCTGAATTGCTAATAGCATTTCCTTCACAGATAACAGTGATTCATAAATCACCTTGTTTGCATCTAAACATGGGGTCAGTTTATTCAGCCCCACTTTTTGTACAGATTGTTTCCCAAATAATGCAAACAAGCTCAGTAACAGTGAATAATTATTCCATGTCTGTGTAGAAAGCTGACAGGATTCTAAGAGCTTATACAGAATAACTTCAGTCCATTTATTTCTTACATCTTCTGTTAGTATCTTCTTCCTGAATTGCCACTTAAGATGACCACAAGCCTTTCCTTCTCCAGTGGAGACAGTATACCAAACTGTAAGCCTGACTGTCTCATGATCAATAACACAGCAAAGTGATCTACCAGGTGTCATCTCTGATTAATTTTCACTGAGGTTGCTCAAAGTACTTCAGGTAATGCTGATTCTGATGTAGCTGTCAGTACTGCTACATATCTCTTGAACTCTGTGCAACAGTGGCCTGTCCCTGAGTGATGAAAAATAACTTTTATCTTTCCTAGCCTTTAAAACAATATTATCAGCTTCCTTCAGTGTATCTGCTAAAGACTTGAGTCCAGAAAATAACATGTAAGGTTGGTTAACTTGGGGAGAAAGTGATCTTCTAGTGCTTTATATAACTTAGTCTCTGGATCAGGTCCTCTACCTGATTTGGTGCCCTCCGATTCTCCTTTCACATGCTGAGCACTGACTTGGGCTATGACCTCTCCGACAGGAGTTTTCAGAAGGTAATGAATTATTCTGGTTTGTGTTCTAGTAGCCATTGTAACATGATTTCTCTTTGACTTCTCACCTTATGCACTGTACCCATCTGCCTTTTCTTCCCTGTCCCACTGTGCTTTTGTCTGCATCGATACAAAGTACACACTGCTTTTTCTGACACTAGAGCATGTAGTAGACATCCTAGAAGTAGGAGTTTATTAAACATTTTCTCTGCACCTATGTTTTTATACATCTTCAGATTGTTTCTTTCAGAGATAAGAAATCTCTGTTCAGAATTTTCTCTGCCTTCAATTCATGAATTTTCTCAGCTAATGTTCCCTTCAATACAACCTTATAAATCCCATATGTGCCATTATGGAAACATATTTGGTTTTTTTTCCTGGTTTCTGCCTCCAGTGCCATGGACCATGGCAGGTGACCTCTCTTTGTCTGAGTAAGAGAATCCAGTAAGGGACCAAAGTGGTATATAATATATTAGTGTTATCAACAGATGCTTGTGTAAATATAAGAAATAAATCTTTGGAGAGGGCAGCATTTTTTTCAGCCAAGACACTTGTCTGGATAATATTTTGTGCAGAAATTGACCTGATGAACAAATTTCCTGATTTCTGCTATCTTAAATATCAATTGAAACATTCAAGGTAAGGTTTGAATTTCCCTCAGTAGTGAGATTTTCAGAAGAAAGCCAGACAAAATTAAAAATTATCAAGGAAGATGTCTTGCTTAGTATTAGGAATGTACACCAAACTCTGCCTAAAAAACTTTTTTTAACCATTATGAATCTCTTTTCTTAATATTTCCCTTTAATTTGAATTAAAATTGTGTGCCAGGAACCTGGGCAATAAACTACCAATGGTACCTTGTGTTACAATTTAAAAAAAACCAAACTAAGTATTAGCTGGGAGAAAGGTAGGGGGTTTTCCCCTACATCTGGTGAGGGTATCTGAAACAAGCCAAATTCTGGACATGTATCAAAATATCAACTTTGAAACTATTGAATCAAGACAGGCATCAGGTCCTCTGGGGAAATGCTGTGAAAAATGAAAAACCCCTATCAAAAATTCATAGTATCACCTCACACTAAAATCCTGTGATATCTCATATTCTCGGTGCAGTGAAAAAAAATTTGTATTTTATTTATTTCCCATGTAGTAAAACCCAAAATTATTTCATGCATCTACCTGTGCATTATTGAAAACCACAAAAAATTTCACAGAATTCAAGCATAAATTATAGTGATTTCTGTATAATTGATACAGCTTTAAAAGTCCATAGAAACGCCATTAAGTGCAACTGTTTAAGTCTTAGATGTAGTCTTCTCCAACATGTCAGCCTCCTGTTTCAATAAACGTTCTTCTCTCATCTTGCTTACCATGTCATCCTCTACAACTTAGATTCTTAGGGTTTTTATGGATGTTGTTTCTCCACCATTCTTCCACTCTAATGCTTTAGGCTATTGTTTCTGAAAAATAAAACACGTGACTTTAACAAAAGCTTCCTCCTTCACTTCCCTTGTGGAGTCCAGTAATTTATTTTTAAACTCTACTCACTGTTGCAACCATTGCTGCTTGTAGTTTCAACTAGGTTGGCACCACATTCTGAAGAACTTGTCCTTGGAATAGAAACTTTCCTGACCATAAAAACCAAAAATGAAACAACAGAGAGAGAAAAACACACACAGAGTGAAAAATGTTATCAGGGAAGAGACAAATTAATGGAATTATTTTTCCATTGAAAAAAACTGACATGGATCTTCTCCAATTACTTTCTAATTAATACTCATTGCTTTTAAGAAGCATGTATTTGAGGGAGAAGAGAGATCAGAGAGCAGCACAGCATTTGGACACTACATGGCTTCTCTCCTGAAGGTAATGTTCCTGTTTGTCTGATTTCTTAGGTCTTTATTTAAATAATTAGTAAATGGCACAGGATGATTTATCAATTCTCTCAGTGTTTGGAAATGATGTGAAATTTTCCACACTTAGTTGAAGAGAAGCAAATCTTGTAAATGGAGCTGATCATTTGCTGTCTAGTTCCCTTTCTTTTGATAGTAATCAGACATCTGCTCTCTTGAGAAGACTCATGATCTATTCTCTGTTCTGTCCAGTTTGTGTCCTGTGGTGATGTAACTCCTCCACAAAGTCTGTTGTCTTGGACAGCTTAAATGACTTTATTCCTAGGCCGTATTGTTTTGGCTAGCTGAGTTCTTGTTCATCAATATTACACTTACTTTACAGGTCATTTGGCATTTCAACATGCACTTACAATTACATATAGAAATCAATTGCAGATTAATTTTGGTTTTTCCTAGGGTTTGCTCTATTCCTCTGAGCTATATGTGTGGTATTTAGGCTTCTCTATTGCTTTTAAAGGAAAGCTGGCTCATGTGGTATCTCTTCTCATCAGCTACCTTTCTTGTTCTTCTTCCAGTAACCCTGGTACAATATGTTTCTGGAGGAAGAAGACCAGATGGACCTGGTCTGATAGGTGAGTTGCTGGCAGCAGAATATGCCATTTGTTTCTCAGTAGCAGTGTAATAGCAGGGATTTTTGGACACTTCCCTGTTTCGCCTATGTCAGAAAGACAGGCTTTATCAGCACTGTTTGTTGGAGAGCGTGGGGGGTTGTTTCAACATGGAGAGCGGCTAGATCTGCATTTGCCCTCCCTCCATGCATTCTTGCAGCTTAGAAAAAGTAAATCATCAGCTGATAAAAATGTGATGACTCAGCTAAATGTAAAAGGAGAATTATTTCCCATTGTTCACCCAGAGCTTTCATGTGCAGCCCTACTCTTTTATGGATTCCTTTCACTGTTAGTTATGATTTCATTTTATAAGGAAAGCAAGGAAACCTCCACCCTTGTATGTTGAATGTATTTGTTTCTAGGGAGCGTGAAATGCACTTGCACATGCTTGGTCCTCAAATCTGTCCCAAATAGCCTGAGAGAAAACTTGGAAAGGAAGGGAGGTACAATGATATGGACAAGAAAATAGAGCACTGAGTTCTATATTACAAATGATTTGATGTATAATTTTAGGAATTCCATTTCCTTGTCCTGAAGTTCAATTCGTATCTCCTCTTCTGCACCCCTCCAGATTACATTACTGTTTATAGTAAAAGCCCACTAAAACCCTCTGCTGAAAGAGCCATAGAAATGCTCACTAACACAGTATCAGGGAAAAGGCTTTCTGCTCTCTGATTGCGGATCAAATGTCTTTGTTAATAAAGTGGAATAATGGAAACTTCAGCACAGTATGTCTCTTAACATTTTAAACTTAATATATCCTGTCAGGAGGCCAAGATGATGCAAACTCTCAGCTAACCCTTATAAGCCCAAGCTTCACCCTCTTCTAAGATACAGGTCATAGATGAAGTTTGAGAGAAAAGTCTGGATTAATGACAGCTGTTAGCAACAATCCTCATTCGCTCAGCTGAAAAGAGGGGATTAGATTAAAGTATCCACTTGAGACTCCTGTGTTGGTTGTTTCAGCCAAGAGGTAAGGACTTAGAGACATAAAGTGTTTCATTTATAGGTGAGTTCTTTAGCAGATGATCATCCTACATCAGCCTCAGAAGTGTAAAGGTAAGACAATTTTAGCCAGTTTGTTCTTTTATCTGTACTAAAGAAGTTGATAATGGTTTTATGAGATTTCCCAAATTAGTCTGGTATGTAAGATAGGGTTCAAGGACAACTATGTTATAATTGAGTTGTTGTACTTTTTGTTTTGCTAATAAAGAGGCACTACTACTTGTTCTGGCAGTTAGGTAAAGCTTGAATAAAGAGAAGTTGATGTTGTAACTGACTAATAAAAGAATTTTCATAGACCTATCATTGCTCTCACTCTAAGCTTCTGTACTTAGACCATAAAACTCAATAGATTGTCTCCAGCTTTCCCCTAATTTTACTGTATGTAAAAGAAAAGGGATCTTTTAACACATTACTCACTGAAGACTTTTTTTCCCCTTTTCTCAGAGACAATTTTACTTCTGAAGAAATACTGTCTATATCTCTACGAGACTTGAATGAATTTTTCTTAAGTTAGTTTAAGCTGTATTTTGTTCTAATAAGTTTATAGTAATTTGCAAATGTTTTTTAGCGAACAACTGCTGTGGCATTCCATGGCTAAGCAAGATTAATTTAATTAAAATTGCTAATGTGGGGGGTATGCTTTACAACAAGGGATTTTTTAATACCAACTGTTCTATCAAATGCTATCTCTTCTAAATACATTCAGCTGTGGGAGAAGCTGGCATTCAGTGGGTTTCCATGACAGCAGCTGAGGTAAAACTAGACCAGCTACTCCAAAGGTCAGTCATTGAAAGGCACAGATCAGAAAAATTGATTTGGCAATGTGACCATGGGGGCACAAAGAACAGAATTGCAAGAACCTTTGGTTATCATAACCAAGGAGAAATGCAGTATAGGAGGAAAGAGAAGGGGTGGCAAGTCTTTGATGGTAAAGAATTACAGGGGCTGTAAGTTGCCTTATAGGGGCATAGAGATGCATAAACAAATATTAATCGTATATGGTAAAATAAGTCCTTAAAAAAAGTGCTGTATTCTAAAAATCAAGAGGGGACACAGGAAACTGACTTGCATTGCAGGTGAAGACAAGAAGTTTGTTTTGGTTTGATATAAGTGTAATGATGTATGTACAGCATCAAATAGTTGCCTCAATCCCAGTAACTGTTTATGTGTTTTCATTCCAAGTCCTAATATGTCTAAAATGCTACTGAAATCAACCCTGCAGCACTTGCTGTCTGGTACTGATGTTTGCCTTCTACTCAAACCTGGATCATCCTGGACAAGTTAGTTAGCTCTCTGAGTTTTCCTAAATGCTAGTAAACATCTACTGGGAAGTATTCTTCAATTTCATTCTTTCCTTCGTTTTCCTTTTTAGACCAGGAGTGGTAGAAGAATCAGGAACTAATGGCACCAGCTGTTTTGGTTACCAGTTCAGTAGAAGCAGTTTCTGATCCCTAAACACTTTGTTAATTTACTTCTACTTCTCAGTCTTTGGACCACATAAGGTAGACTAATGTTTTAAAATGTTAGCACTAACTCTAGATGGACTGTAAAATCTCAGATAGAGGTGTACTATGTGCATTTTTTACAAAGTAGCTGTAAGTGAGAGCTTAGAAATGACACTGAGAAAACTTCAAGCCAGGAAGTAAGTATTACGAGCAACAAGTTGAGACATCCCCATTCATTATGCTGAATAACCATACAATCTTATGGATAATTCATTACATACTTTTACATTGAAATAATTAGTACATGATTACCAGAAGAAATTTCTACTTGATTGCTCCAGCCTTATGAATCACTTTTACCTGCAAAGGAAGTAGAATGCTCCAATTACAAGAACTCCTAGAAGAAGAAGGGAAGCCAAGAAAGCTGCAAACAGGTCACCTTTTGTTTGGGATTTGATGCTGGGCAGCAAAACTTCCTCACAACGAGCTCCTGTGTAATTCTCGATACACCTGGGAAACCAAGTTGTATTTGGATTAGATGGTAGCTTGTCATCTATGATGAAAAGCACAAAAGGCTTCTTCTGGGTAGAGAACTTGTTATGACTCAATTCAAAGGTTATATTTGCTTCACAGCAAGTTTTCTGACAGAATTTCCTCTCACCTCGTATTTCTGGAACAAAGGGAATTAGGTACGTTTGGCATCAAGTTTACATTCTGATCCATGCTGCTGTTATATATTAAGTTTAATATACTCATCACTGACAGATTTAATTAATTAAGCCTACTTCTTTAGTGTTAACTGTGTCATCCCACTGGTTCTCACACAGTAGTCATGCTTTCTTTTCCCCTTTTCAGGTAACTTTCTGGCTTTGTTGAAGATAGTGTCAGCTAAAGAGATCAAGAAAATGGGAATTCATTGAGACGCAGTACAGCTTAAACTGCAAAAGTAGTTTATGCAGTGTAATAATTCATGCCAGAACATGTTACATGCTTGGTGAAAAACCCCCTCTTGGAGAGACCTAAGCAGAAGTCTTCTCTACTATGCTTATTTTATGTGTTGAGCTTCTGAAAACTTCTTCTGAAGAAAGGATTTAAACAAATATGCTATTTTACCCTGGTAAAATGGTATGATATTTTATTAAAAATAAATAAAATTAATGGCTTACTAATTCATATTCAGCCAAAAATAGGTAGGTTGAAGCTAAACTAATCTTCATTTGTTACGTATTTTGCACTTACTCTGCTAAGTTTTCTTATGGAATTGATTTCATTACAGAAAATGGAAAGCACTTCTTTCACTATCTACATTCTGCATGTATTTTTTATATATGTAAATTTGCTTCTCTCTACTTGTATTACTAAAGATCTTGCTCCTTCTTGCTATTTCTGGTACTGAAGTCATAATAATCTGTGACATAAGCAATTTCAGGCTCCAGCTGAGAAAAATGGGCTAAACTCTGCAACATACTTGAAGTTCTCAACTGCCATTGGCAGCTGCAAGGTATAATTTCAGATGAGGGATAAGAAGGTGGAGAGGGAAGGAACTGCCAAAAAAGAAGAATGTTTAGCATAACTAAGACCAAAGGATCCCTGTGAGTTTTCTGATATGATGCCTGATGTGACTCCCACTATACTTCCTGTAGGTTATGAACCAGCATTTCAGTACTGCTGGCCTAAACTACTGCACGAACAGTTACTATCCTATTCTTTTAATTATTTGTCTTTGGAAATATAATAGAAGATTTAGACACTAAAAAAAGACATCTAATTATCATCATATATTAAAGCTATGCAACTGATCAAACAGACACCATTTACTAAGGACAATCTAAGGCTTCTCAAAGTCCTTGGGAGAAGCAAGGGTAGGCAGACTGCTCTGATTGCTTGAGATAATATTCCAGATATTTATTCTAAGTGTAGTGGCTTTTCAGTGGCCTATTTCTGAAATACTGTCGAATACTTTAAGAATAGAAGTGTAGTTTGAGTGGGGCATTGTTCTCTAGCAAGTGAGAGAGAAATGCTTTGGAGAGCTGAATAGAGGAACAGGGAAAGAAAATTGAATAAGAAATTCATAGGAGTATTCTTGAATAGCAATGAAAAGTGGAGAATAATGCAAGGCTAAAATGATACAGGAAGAAAAAAAATAGGTTTTGGCATCAAATTAAGGCTCATGGAAAAGTTCTAAAGAATGAGCGTAAAGGGAGTAAGTCAGTAGCCTAAAAAGCAGACTTACAGAGAGCTGCATAGAGGATCAGGTAAAGGGTGAGGGTTACTGAACTGTTGTGACACAGCAGAGTGAGTTGGTGAACAGTGCATGGAAGCTGTATTCATGTTGTGCAAAGACTGTAGGAAAAGAATTGGGAATATGTTGACAGCATAGCAAAAGGGTCACTGAGATCGTAACACTTCCTACAAAACAGAAAACAGAACCAGATACTTAAGGTAGTTACAAGTCTTTAAATGGGAAAAGAGCTTGAAGGCCTAAGATGCAAGGGGAAAACCATAGTGATATGAATCCGAGATTATAGCAAAGAGTAAAAAACCTATACTAAAGAAGTCCATGCCAAACTTAAGAAATCCTGTATGCTGAACCTATTAATTCTGCATGGTTGTAACAAAAACAAGGTTGTAGAAACACAAATAACTAGTTTGATAGTAACTGTGAGCAGTGCATTAGGGATTACAAAACTACCCATCCACTTTCTCTAGGCTGGCCTGTTGACACACTTGCTGAAAGTGATTCCATGCTATCTAGAAAATGCTGTCTTATTACCTAAAAAATTATGTAGGTTTTCATGGAAACAGGAAAATTAAGATGAGGTATCTTTGGGTTACATTTCAATAATAAAATTATAGCTAATGTGACCAAGCTGTGCTATAGTTAGTGCATTTCTGAAAATTCAGACGTTCAAATATTGGTTTGAACAAGCTTTTATGAAGTCACCTTTCCTGATGTACAAATAGGTAAAGGCCTTTATTAAACATAGAAGCAACTGATGCTTTAAGACAACCAGGAAAGGTTTTTTCTGCAAGTCCTTTCCTAAAATAGGTGAGAAAGAAACTTAGCAGACTTCAGTAATTAGCAGTGGAATTCTCTCAGAAGACCTGCTTATCCTGTTGCACTAGCAAAGCTCCAATAATTTCAGTGGAGTTACAAATGCAGTGACTGCAAGCAAGACAGAAACATAGTCTCTAACAAGTACCTGGGCTGTGAAAATAAACCAGAATAATGGCGTCTGTATAGCGTCTCCTAGAGGCAGTCAGCCTTACTGTACACAGCCTTAAAGCCAGTAGCAACTCAGTTTATCTCGTTTACAATGGATGCCTAAAAGTAAAGCACACGTTAAGAGCAGTTGTTGGTGTGGCAGGCACCGGTGTACCTGCACTTGAATGAGTTGGGGCAAAACCCAGAGGAGCCTGGTGCCGGCTGTAGTAAGGAGGAGTTGTACTCATTGAGTTTGTGTTCACTGGCCAGGTGTTGCTGTTGCATGTCACCTGCATGCTGTTAACCTGCTGTTGCTACACGTGCCTGGTGCTGCCTTTAAATGGCCCTATTATGCAGCATTCCAGAGTTGATTTTTAAAATGGAAAAAAGGTCTTTCTCCCTCTAAGAAAATGGAATTTTAAATTCAGAGTTGAAAGACAGCAGCCTTCAATGTTTGAGGAAAATCTGTGACTAAAACTTCCCATTTTCAGCTGGCATCCAGATTTCTGCTCTCCTAGATGGCTGCACACACACCCACACCTCTTGTCAGATGAGATGACCCACCCTTAACTGTTGTATTCAAATGTCCTATAGGAGCTCCAGACAAAACACCAGCATATGGGAAGAAATACATAGAATCTTTCAGCACAGGGTATTAATCATGTCAGCATCAATGCAAGGTGGAAGAAAATAGACTGCATTGGATAAGATGTCAGGAGATGACCAGCAGGTCTGCAATTACATTGATCCTTTACAATCTGATTAGTAACTAAAACATGAACTGCCTTGCAGTAGGGCATTACTGCTGTCTCCTTTCAGATGCTGTTTGTTGGACAGTGCAAATGATCCTGTGGCACTGGGATTTAGTAAGAAGGTAAAGTTTCTTTCTTTGCCAAACTCTAAGGTGGGCATCATAAGGAAGTATCTGACAGACTGTAAAAGTAGGAAGTAGAATTTGAGTAAAATATGCACACAGATTCTCACTGCTTTGCATTATACTATCAGGGTGTTGACTTCAGTTTTCATTTAGTCTTCCTTTAGTCAGGAAAATCTTGGATACTTCTTGGTATAAAAACCAACTTCCATGTAAATGCAGAGCAGAAAAATATAAGAAATTATCTGTTTGTCAATGCAATTCAGATTACATGGCTGATAACCTCAAAATCAACATAATCTTCAGTCTGTAGCAGACTCCTAAAAGTTGTCCTAATCCATACAGTCTAAGAACATCTAGTAAGTATGAAAAAGGATTTAGAGCCAAAGTGAATAAGCAATGGCAAAGTTAATTGGACGCCTAAGCAGCTTTTTAAAATGTTTTGCATTCAGAGGAGTTTCAAAACTGTTACTCTCTATACACAGAGAGTAAAATAAAATGCTCCTACTGAAGAGAAGTTGGAAGAATGGGTTATTCTTCCCTAAAAGAATGGCTTATGCTCCCCTCCCTTAGCTATGTGTTTATATGGGACGGTTTCCCTATCTGGCAGTTATATTAATTTGGGTTGCTAATAGTTTCCAAACACATAAGATAGTGTTGCATTTTATATATTATGTCCCATTAAAAAGAAACCTTAATTATTGACTCTTTAGCTATACTTTTGGTGTGTATTCTAACTTTTGTTACTACCTTTCAAGCCAAAAGCAGAATTGAAAAATACTCATTGGACAGTTTGTTTTCAGAAGAACCTGAGGTACATTAAAGTATATTTTTGGAGGCAGAGAAAGAAGAAGAGCCCAGATGACTGGGAAGCCCTCCCCTAGCGACTTGCAGGGTGAATATTCTGAAGGCTGAGAGCACAGCAAGTGTATGACTTGTGGGGATGTCTGAAATGGGGAATGAAGGGCCCATCGTAGAGATCCAGGCAAGGAGGGAGTATACAGAAAGAGGTAGAAGGAATAGGTAGAAGGAATTTGCATGGGATTTACTGGATTACCATAAGAAAGGTGGAGGAGAGATTCCATTAGTATGGAAGTTAAGGAAGGGAAAAATGAAGAAATATCATTGAAGATACACAGGAATTTCAGGGAGGAGATTTGCAAGGTCTGCCTGTGTTGTGTCTCTTGCAGTACATAGCCCTCCGCAGAGTAGGATCCCTGTCCCAAAATCAGAGCATTCACTGTTAATTTCTGTGTGTACTGCCCTCCTAAACAGAGCTCTGTGTGTGTTATCTTATACCATCTGTATTTTGCTTGAAATACAGAAAGAATGCTCTCAGAAATCTGCTAAGTGTAAGAAAAAAATGGGAGTACCAGAGCTTCCCCTCAGAAACCAAAATCTTCACTTAATTCTGCAGTGCATTAATTAATGATTACGGGACAGCTGTGCATCAGGTGCTGAGGCAAACAACTGTCTGCCTTGTGTTTTATGATACACCTGAGGCAGCTGCTTTTCCATCCTTCTCTGTCCTGCTGCCTGTTTATTGAGTTCATTTGACTATTCCTCGGTTTGAAGCTCATCTAGTTTATGGTGACAGGTGTGCCTTTTATTGCTGAAAACATTAACTCATTGTTGGGAAAGCAGTGAGGGAACATAGCAGCTGAGCAACCTCATGTTTTAACACACATCAACTGTATTTAAAATCTGCTACTGTTGCCCATGGAGGGGGGTCAACTAATGTTCAACAGATATTAAATCTCTGCCTTGTATATATCCACTTCTGAATGATAAAAATAACTGAAATTCCAAAGGTAAACAGCAGCTCTGCATTTTTAGCATGCTCCAAACACGTATTTCTAAAGAATGATGCATTTTTCTTAGTCACAGGGTGAAATTACTTCCAATGATGTTGCATAGGGTAATCTGGACTAACTCTGCTAAGCGCAACACATTTGTGTAACTAAGTACCATGTCAAGGCAAATGTGCTTCAAGGTATTTTACAGTTTGTTAGTCTGTTTTTTATCCATCTCCTCCTTTTAATTAACAATCATTCAGGCCTTGATTCAAAAAGTGATTTGAGTTTTCTTTCAGTAGGAGATGATCATTTGAGAACACTGGTGGGATTTGGCAGAGACCTTCATCAAATAAACTCTGCAACTGTGAGAGGATGCCAGTCATGAAGTTCCAAAGCATCAAATAGTTTCTGAATTCTGCTGAATAGTGATGCATTTTTTCTGTTGTTTCTATTCACATCACTGCTGATTACTAAGATATCTGTGTGTAAACAAAACCTTTCTCATCTATAATTAGCCTTCTCTGACTGATTAAGGAACATGATTAGAATGAGGATGTGCTTAAATAGAATGCTGCTATTTAAACTCATCTAACTTCATAATCAACCACTAGATACAGAAAAAAATAGTTGATAATTTAAATGCAATAAGATTGCCTGAGTATAACAAAAGTGCTCTTTAGACGTTACTTTTCTGCTTCAGCGGATTATAAAATCCTATAGTACTTGAACTGAAAATTACTTCATTTGGAGCTGTTAAAGTGGAAATTATCTATGCTGACTAGTTTGTGCTCCTGAAGAATGAATTTTTCTGAGTATTTGTTACTTCATATTTATAGTTATTGCATTGAATACATCTTCCTTGTTACACAGTCCAGCAGTAGTTGAAAGGGTTTGAAATTGTGTCACTGCTGCTCTTTAGTTTAACTATTCATTTTTCATTTATGTACAATAATACAGAAAAGAAACCTTCTAGAAAAAAAACGTATTTTAAATGTTTTACTTTTTGTTTGTGTAGTATTCATTTTATATTGCATAAGCTTGCAAGGTTTAGCACATAGAATAAATTGTCATACAGCACTTCAGAGCTTTAATCTCACTTCTGGATCTGATTCATTGTGACACTGAACAATGACAGTGATATGCTGTATATATTTTTCAATGGGCATTTACCAGAAAATTGTCTCTTTTCTTCCTGTCTAACGAAATGAGTTTGCTTGAGTTTAAGTATGTAGATTGAACTGTCCCAAACAAAAGAAAATAATATTTTAATTAGGCATCTGGGAAAATATGTTTCCTTTTTCAACTGTTTTCTCCAGTTATCATTAGTTATAGCTCAAGACAGAAGAGGGAACAGAAGTTGCCATAGAAGAAAAAAGGTAATATCCTTAAGTGTAGCTAATATTTGTCTGAATGCCTATTTTTTTGTTAAGCAAACCCATTAAATCAACCATAATTTATTTTGATGAATGATAACTCAGAATTAGTAAATGCAGGACCATGAAAAATGACAGTTTTATTTAGCATCCTATGTCTTGTTAAATCAGAGAATAAAAAGATAGGGCAGTATTTATGCTGGAAATGTATCCACATGCAAAACCAGGAAGTGCTTCTTTTCCAGTTTGCTGCATGGGCTTCAGAAGGAAGAATGGTTCTGTTATGGAGTGCTGTAGGAAGTATCTGTATTTACTGCCTTGATGTTTCTTTATCAAGTAGGCTTTGGCTGTCACTATAAAATTGCTCTTTGAGTATTTCAGCAAGATCCAAAGAACACAGTAAGTCTTGAATTACATGTTTTTTTCCCCCCTTAAAATATGATATTATTTTTTGTGTCTCTGCATTTTCGGGTCACGCCATTTTATGTTACAAAATTTTTTGCAATATAATTAATTTGTAAGAAAAACTGTGCTCTGCCTTTCTGAATGCCTTTCCCACAGTCTGTATTCCATAAGGCAAAGGGTATTTTGTTCTTTCTGTATTGTAATGAGGAAATGTGGCTCTAAATATAGATATAATCCTGAATGCATACATAACTGAACACCGTTCCACCTGCCAAACAAGTATACACCAAGTATGCACGTTTATTTTTCTCATATTGCCATGTCTCTGTAAGCTAGGTAAGTAAAAGGTAATTGGTATTTTCTTTTAGAATCACTTTAGCAGTGATTCCTTAAAGAAGGAAAATGGAAAAATAGTCTTTAGACAGCTACTGTCCAATACTTAAACACACAAACTTTTTAGTTTCACTGACCTGCAGAATGGACTGGATACAGGAGGAATCATATAACAAATCCCTCCATTTAGACAAAAAGATCCATAACTGGTGCCACAGAGTTCTTCATGATCTTAAAAATAAGACCAAAACAAACACTGAGAAAAACAGACTTCAAACCAAAAAAACCCACAAAAATAAACTACCACACAAATGAAACCAGCCTATGAGCAAAAAAGGTATAGGTCTCACCTTCCAGGCCAGCAACATAGAGCACTGTTTTGCAGAACATTTTCATGTAACAATATGCAGAAAAGATCACAAATTTATCACCATAGCAGATGTGAAACAGCTAAATTAGATTAATAAATCAAACTTTCTCTAGCAGTGAGAGGAACTTCTGAATTCTCCATTACTTCCTTTGCCTTTCCACAACCACTTACCATAGTGAGTACAGTGATTCACATGATGACCTATGTGAAGTCTGGTTTGTCCTGTTCCAGTGGCACAAACTATCTTTAGCTTAACTAGCTCCTGCAATAGAGTCAGTCAGTCCAGATGCACACAGAATAGTCCCAGGGAAGGGCCAGGACATTCTGAGACTGCTCTGTACTGCATTAAAGCTGAAATGTAGCACACTGGGACACCACTGGTTTCCCCACCCCGATTCTCGATGGCCAAACCAGGGGACAGCTTGCAACCATTCACTTATGTACAGGATTGCTGGCTACAATATCATTTCCACAGATCTCAAAAAGGCTTTTTCCTAACTCAGTAGGCTTCTTAGATGAATTCTTAATGTGTTAAACATAATTAGGCATTCTCCTAACACCCCAAATACAGGACACTAATGTTGGCACTTGTAGCAGCACTTGTCCATTTTATGCTTGAAAAGCACATCTAACTGTACCACTTCACTCTTCCTGAAAGCAGTCTAAATTTGGAAGTTGGACTGAATATATTTATGACACATTTAATGCATCAGTAATTAATTTCATATCTAATATTTTTATATATTTCTTCCATCTTATGAAACCACAGTATCTCAGTCAAAACAAAAATAGGCCAGTCTTCTGACATCACAGGGGTGATAGTCATGTGTTACCTCACACTTTAGGTGTTCTTGCTGTTATTTCTCCCAGAAGTTTTGAAAACCAGATTTCTGCTGTGTCATTATTTATGTATAGGAGACATGTTCTATACATAACATAGAGTTAAGAGGAATCAAGATTTTAGTTTTCTTATTTGTCCTTCAAGAAAAATAGTTAGAGTTCCCCTTTCTTCCTGCAGAAAAAAAAAGTAAGAAGTGTGGCTGTAAGACATTTACCCTAGAGAGACCTTCTCCAGCTTCTTATCTAAAATAAGCCAAGCTTTTCTAAGAGTGGCAGAAATGCTCAGCTACTTCTACCTCTGGGCAAAATAACCATTGTGCATCCTGCTATCCTCTTGGCCAGCTCTACCAATTCTACTCTCTCTTTTTTTCCTATATTCTTCCCTTTCTATGACAGCATATTGATGTAGAAGTGTGAGAAAAGTCCTTGCATTATTTAAAGATGAAGACAGTTATACCCCAGGGCCCAAGAGGAATTCAGTTTCATGTTCCTGTTACCGAAGTGCCAGCATCCAAATGGTAACTGGACCTTCTTGCCTGTGTGCAAATAAATTAGGAAGTTGGAGGAGGGGAGAAGAAAGGCTAGAAAGATTGTTCATGTTTGACCTTGTTGCACAGAAATGTGTGTTCTGTCCTACCTTGTTAGAAGTTAAATGGAAATTTATTTTAACTCTGAAGCTTTCTGTGCTTGTCTGCTGGCAATTCATTTACTGCAAGTTCACAATTAAAAGACTTTTAAAATGATTTTGCATGGGTAACTGTACAATTGCAATAGGAATAACATGGGAATGGGAAAAAACAAGGAGGTTTTTGAACAAGAACTACAGCTTAGTTGATTTTAGTCTATTCAAACATAACAGTGGACGTCCTGTGAGAGTGTAATTCAGTTGAAGGCTAAAACCTTCCTTAAATGAAGAGAGGGCAGTGAACACATCAACAGTGTATCAGAATATCTCTACAATTTTAAGAATCAAGTGAGAAAACCAAAACTCTTTCTTTGACCTGCTCTCAACTCTGTTAAGTGTCTGAGTGAGTAACTGTTGAAATTGTACCAGATGGAAAAGTAAGATGATAGAAGGTAGGCCCCGCAGAAAAATCCTTTTGAATAGCTCATGGAAAGGTTTCAAAGAAATTCTCATGAGAATTAATGAGAATTTGTTAATCTCCTTAAAATCCTTAAAATCCTCCCTTATTGGTTCTATTTCTTCATCTTTATGCAGAAACAGACCTGTCTCACACTGGCATAGGAGCAGAGTACCAAAGAATGTCTCGAGTCATTGAGGCCTTGGACCATTTGGGAGAATGAACGCTGTTAAAGCGTGATCTTTGTATCAAGGACCGCCTCTGCAGCCCAACCAGACATTTTTATTCTGGCAAAATACCTCAGGCACTTTCTCTTAGCTCTATTAGAGAAAAGTGAGAGAGGTGGAGAGAGAGAACAAAAAGTGCCTAGGAAACCTTTGAAACCTTTTTGATTGTAATTACAGACAATTTTTCTATAGGCTATTTCTCTCTAGAGATAGACTTTTCTTCCGATACTAAGAGGAAAATGGTAACTTTAATTTTAGCAGTAATGAGAAACTTGAAGAAACCTCTATGTCCACCTCAGTCAGGTACCCCTTTTTCCATCCAGTTGTACTTTTCATTCATTTTATTTTGTGTTTTAATATTTTGCTACTGATTAATAAAACTATCTAAGTAACACAGTATAACGTAGATGTTAGAATTATGAAAAACAATAAAAGAAATTCAGGAAGCTTTACCACTAGGAAAAGATATTACTAAAAAATTGTAATTTGCTAAAGCACAAAAATAGGTATTATTGTACTCCAAACCTATGATATGGAAATGCAGTAGCTTGCTGCAAATTTCAAAGTTACAGTTCTGTATTTGTGGACAGCAAAGTGTGAAAGCACCAGTTTATTCCTTTAAGTCAATAGTCAATAATGCAAAACAGTATACTGGAGAATCAGAAGGGGTTCAGTACAAGCCAAAACCCAATTACATTAGCATTGGTGAATGTGTTATGATTTTTCATGAAGTCAATACATTATATTAATCTAAAAATGCAAATTGTATGCTTTGAAAGTCAAATGTATACTACAGTCAGATTCCATAATGAAGATAGAAAAGCTTAACAAGTCAAGAGATGATGGGCAATTTAAAAATGCAAAAGATTTAGCTTTTGAATGAATAGAACTCTATCAATATATGTTGTACATAACATGTAAGTATGTATTTTGATACCCCCTTCTATGTGAGATATTAAAGAGAAGTAGGACACAAAAGTTACTTCTTAAAAAAGTTGGATTTTGGTGGAAGAAGTGAAGAGGAATAAAATGAGGTTGTTCTTTCAAGTGCTAGACTGAATATTTAAAACTGACTGAGGTAATAGCAGCCTCTAAATACACCTATTCTTAATTATTCTTTTTGAGGATATGCAGGTGTCCTGGTTTCAGTTGGGATAGAGTTAATTTTCTTCCTAGTAGCTGCTACAGTGCTGTGTCCCTAAACTGTCTGGTCTGTTTGCATTTAAACTTTTGTAACCTGACTGTCCTGACTGAAAAAAAAGCCAAATGCAGGCTCAACAGCATCTTAACCCCAAAGAGCCAAGCCTACCTGGATAACCCACGTGACTCAGCTGTCCTGCCTAGTCCAGAGGCTAAAATACTAGACTGCTAACACAAAAACAGAAGAGAGGAGTGGGAAATGTTGACAGAAGATAAAAGGGGGCTGATGCCTGCTTCCTCACTTGTAAGCAACTTTGGACTGCACACTAATCAATCACAAACTGAAATATTAGGATTAATCAAAGCAAATTCCTTACAGAATTTGTACCATTGGCTGGTAAACTAGTGAGGGATGGCATCTCTGCAGAGCAGTTGTGACAATTCCAGTGGCAGCTATCAAAATCTATGCAATTTTAATGACTTTTAATTATATAGGTGTATGTATCCAAGTAAAGACTTGGAAGAAATTACCTGTTCGCATATTATTCCAACAACAATTTTTGTTCTTGGTCAGAGGCAACAGCACCTAAAGACAAACATGTAAATTAAGCATATGATTTTTGAGTCTGGTATCTTTTTCCCCTGAAGAAATAGTTATTGGAATGCAACTTTCAGCAATTTTGTTAAGACATCTGTTGCACTCTGACAGTAATGTACTCTTATATGTAAGTTCAATGAATTCACAGTTAATGGCAAACATTCAAGTCTGCTATCAAGTTCAGTGAATCCCTGAAGGCAGAGTAAAACTAATTTCAAACTAAAGCATGTTTAAACAATGAATACTTTTTAAAAACTGCCATGCTTATTCAGAATTGTAATACCTGATGCATTTAGGCAGTCTGATTCTGGCTAGCTAATTAGATTGACACTTGCGCCTTGAAAGACAGTGCACACAACTGAACCATTCCTCAGACTGCTAATTAGTCAGGTAAGATCTTGGTTGTAGAATTCTGCCATTCCACAAATAAGAACTTACCAATTTGTAATTTCTCAGAGCAAATATGTTTCACTTGAGTGTTCCTCATGTCTGGATGTCAGGTGATACTAGTAATACAAGCTGTGAATTTATCAGAACTTGTACAATGATTTTTAAAATCTACAATAGAAACCCTCTGCCTGGACAGAAAGCAATGTTCACTTGACATTGCTAAAAGAAACCTATTCTGTAGACATGCCAACTTTATAACCTATCCTAACATCTATCCTAGCTGTATTGTGTTTTCTTGTTAGGTATAGTCAGAGTTTGCTGTACCAAATAGGTTACTGAACAAGTCTAACATAATAGATCACTTTTTCATGTTTGCTGTTTCTTCAGAGTGTATGCAAAGTAAATATTTAAGCAAACTGTCCTGTACTGGAAGAAAGATTTTTTTTTTTTACCATTTAAATGAGTAAATAAATTATCAGCTTTATAGAATCATAGAATCACACAGTTGGAAGAGACCTTCAAGATCATTGAGTCCAATCCGTGCCCTAACACCTCAACTAAACCATGCCACTGAGTGCCACATCCAGTCTTATTAAGCACATCCAGGGATGGTAACTCCACCACCTCCACAGGCAGACCATTCCAATACTTGATCACTCTTTCTGTGAAAAACTTCTTCCTAATGTGCAGCTTGTATTTCCCTTGGTGCAGCTTGAGACGGTGTCCTCTGTTTCTGTCAGTGCTGCCTGGAGAAAGAGACCAACCCTCATGTGACTACAGCCACCTTTCAGAAGTTGTAGAGAGTGATAAGGTCACCCCTGAGTCTCCTTTTCTCCAGGCCAAACACCTCCAGCTCCCTCAGTCGTTCCTCACAGGGTTTGTGTTCCAAGCCCCTCACCAGCCTCGTTGCCTCCTCTGGACGCGCTCAAGCGTCTCAACGTCTTTCCTGAACTGAGGGCCCAGAACTGGAGACAGCACTCAAGGTGCCCCTCACCAGTGCCAAGTACAGGGGAAGAATGANAACTAAATCCCCCATCCAATTGAATTATTAAAAAAAAAAAAAAAAAAGAGAAATTGTTGCCTATACTGCAGCTTTAACTAACAGCTGACTTTCTGTAGAGGCCCATTTCAAAAGGTGTAATGCATTTGTACTTACTTTATAAGTAGATGGTTCTGGTTTTCATGGGACCTCAGGTGGCTTCTCTAGCTTTTTAAGTGTCCTGTCCATCCAAGAAAGTCTGAAATTGCAGTTCCCTGTGATACTGGGCCGTAACAGCAAGGTCCCCACCCAAAGGCGTCCTCTTGAGCTGGCTCACAGCTCCACTTTGCTCTGTGTACAGAACCAAGAACAATTAACATAGTATGTGGCACGAAGGAACAAATGAACAGGGGTAAATTCAGAACTAAAATCCTGTTTTTAAAATAAATAAATAATCCTGGAGATTTGTTTTTCTAGCAGTCAAGATCTGGATTCCATATGCGCTCTTAAAAAGGTTTCCAGTTTACATATAGTGCAGTGTGGGTGAGGTTGCAACAAAGACAAACATGTACGGGGGACAAGTACAGAACAGGGTAACACCCCGTCATGCTCACAGGATTGCTTGCATATTTTTCTAGGGTTACAAGTATTAGAGTTTATTGCTGAATTCAAAATACGCACATAATGTAGTACATATAAATTGTATCATACAATCATATATTTTACACTGGCATCAAAAATCTGATTTAAATTTGTGTTTTATTGGAGCAAATAATCTTTTTCATTTAGTTTCTCTTTTCACAGAAAGCGCCACAAAATTGTATAATATCCAATAACTCTCATAAAATATAGACAGGATATATAACCTAAATTTCATTACTAGCTCCAGTACTAGATTTAATTAGGATATGAATCCTTGAATTGACAAAACAGCTTGAGTTTTGCCAAAAGGAGATCTCGCATCTCCTTTTCTTCATCTTACTGTCAGTACATACCTCAGTATCTCTGGTGCTTCTCCTGGTGTAAGTTTAACTTTTTCAGAAGATGCTTAAATCCAATGATCTGGCAGAAAATCCCTTAGGGGAAGCTGATGGTTTTCTACTGCATCAGTGTGTTAAATAGATGTGCTATGCAACTCATCAGCTCTTGGGACTAGGACTAATTGTTCCATGTATGACAAATTGTTTATAAGCTGAGTGTAGAGAGCAAGACAGCTTGAGGAACACTGTGGGACTACTAATTACTTGTTTTCAAACCTTGTTGCCTGTGTAATCTAGGAAATAGGGGGTAGCAAAGGGAGGGAGTGAAAATACTTCCTCACCAATGTGAAAGCATCACTTTATTTTTGAAGTTCTAATGATAAGTATCACAATATGGGTCTAAAGATGGTTTTTGAAAGAGGTGTTGCTGACAGCATTCACACTTTTTCGTTTTTAAGACTGAAAAGTACATCATTAGGTAATCATGTATTTAGATGTTTTTCTCTGAGGTGTTGCACTCCTAACTGAAGTTCAAGTATGTATCAGTGTCTGTGCACTGCGTTCATACTAGAAACACAAAGATCATCTGTGCACATTTCTTGCACTTTCCAAACTGAGTCTTCCTCTAGATGCAGATGTAGTCTATGTCCATGGAAACTAAAAATCCAGTTGTATGAACACACAAATGTTTAGCTTCCATGTATCTTGAGAGTTTGTGAAAGGTTACTTTGTATATCCAGTTAAGAGTATTTTAATCTGAATTTTAAAATATAGCCTATTTTGCTCTGTGCCAGCTTGTTGAAAAACCTTATCAGTTCTACCCTTTTCCCCTCATATTTGTCATCTAAACTGATATTAATAATAGTAATGCATTGTTTGAAATGCTTATACATAAAAGTTAGGTCATCTGTGTATACTGAGATATATTGGAACAAGCATTGAACTCATTAGATTTGTCTTTAAATGAACCTGTGTGCTTTACTCCTCATCTATTTAAATCAGAATCTGTATTGCCTCTTGGTTTTATGTACTTTTACTGGTTAGCTGGCCTAAGCATCCACAGTACCTGTAAGTCTTAATGAGCACAGGCAGATAAAAAGCAAGCACTGAATAATGATTTGGGTTTTGGTTTATGGATCTTTGCTATTCAAATATTATTAAAATTAATCTCTATATAAACTCTCCCCAAATTAAAGAAGATAGTTTCAGTCATGTGGCTATTTAAAATATACATAATTTGTACATTTAGATTAAGTTGCACCTTACAACTGTCTTTGAGAACGGGATTTTACGGCATTATTTACTGCATTATTTATTTACTGCACTATTTATTTACTGCATTATTACTTTCTAAAAATCAAAAAAGGTAAAATCTCACTCTGTCCCAATATTGAGCTCAAATATTTGTGTCATGAAAACAATGAAGGGGAAAAAATTTAAAATTGCCTATTATGCTGATTAAATATAAATTTCCTTCTGAGATGTCCTGGATATCTGTCAAGCAGGCGTAGTCTACACCTCGTACTTTCTCCAAGAGCCAGGAAGTGTCCTGTAGTCTTGTTAAAAGGAGTCTGTTTTTTCTCACCTAGGTATAACTTCTCATACCTTCAGTGTCTGAAGCTCATAACTCATCTGAGCACAGAAAATCATCAGGCATCAGAAAAAATCCACTGCACTGCCTGAAACTGATGCCTTGTGAAGGCTGCCCTAGAACAGAGGCTGGGCAGAGTCACAGAATAAAGCAGGGATTTATTCAAAGGATTTCCTCCATGGATCCACCTTGGGCAGCACAAGAGCCCAGCCAGGGCTGCACCCAAGAGGAACCAAAATGGGCACAAAATGGACACCGGGCACGGCTCTGGCACTTTGATCAGTTCTGCTGCATTTGCACCTTGGAGTTCATTGTCCAGTTACAGCTTTAGCCCATCCAGTCCCATCCTTCTTGTTTTTCTCTCTTCAGTCCACATTGTTTGTGCTCTTGGGCCTGAAATTCGGCCTTGTCCTTGGTCCCCAGCTAGAGAAGGAATTGTTTTGCCTCCATACTCTGTGCACAGAGCTGACCATCCCTTAATATGAAGCTCAGAACTACACACTAAAGCAGTACAGAATCTGAAAAATATAAAAGCTAAAACCTAGCTTTTACATCAAAAATAAATGAGGATCCGCATAAGAAAGAATTGCAGGTGAGACCTTATGACAAATCTGTATAAGAACAATATTTTACTCAAATTTACACACTGGGAGTTTCTTTTAGGATAACCACAATATCAGGAAATTCTGACAAAAGACAGGAAGCTAAAGCAGATGACAAATAGCTCACAGATCTCAATGTGCTTTGTGACAGGGTAATTTTTTTGGAAACTGTTCTTCAAAATCCTTTCTATTGCAGTTTTCTGAAATGACAACAAACGACTAAGTCCTCTTATCTTAGAAATCTCTACAGCAAAAATTTAGGTTTACATTTTCATTTTTATCCACTAAAGTATGTCTAGAATTAATTATATACTGAAACAGCAGGTAAAACTCTTGTCATGGTGTTGAAATTGAAATTTGAGACATTACAGTGAATTTCAAGGAAAACTTTCCATTGCCAAAATTTCCTAAGCAGCTTGCAAACAACTGCAAATTTCCACCTGAAACCCCAGTTCTATTGTGTGAGATATTCATACAGATGTTGGCAAAGCTACAAAATTGAGGCTTCTGTCCAATGTAACTACTGTAGTCATACTATAAATTTGTAATTTTGAGATAGAGATTTCCATTTCAAGCTTGTGTGTGCTTATGTGAGGGGAATCATTAAATCTTACAAGACCCTTGCATTAAAAAAAACCCAAAACACTATCAATCTTGGAAAACAACTTCCACCACTATTCTATCATTCTGTGTGCTTACTGATTTCTTCTGTGGCACTTTTGCTTTCAAGTTTCATCCCTAACTCTTGTAAGAAATCAACTGAAATGAATGCAACCTAAAGTTTGTCTCTGCATGGTTAATTTTTATTCATACCTCAGTGGCAGATGTAGTCCCTCATAATGTCAGCTCTCAAATGTCAATAATCTCAGATCCAGTAATCAGAACTCAAAACATCCATATTACAGGCTAGCATACAAGGAGACGGTTTAGTACATGGTGACACAGTAAAATAGACCAGTGCCACTTAAATAATCTTGCATTACTAAAAATGCATGAGAGTTTAGATATTTATTTTACGTGGC
Organism: Dicaeum eximium; assembly: GCA_013396995.1. NCBI lineage: Eukaryota > Metazoa > Chordata > Aves > Passeriformes > Dicaeidae > Dicaeum > Dicaeum eximium. The sequence continues at coordinate 400,732 of VWZP01009240.1, forward strand.
AGTCATCAGGAATCAAGTGTAACTAGTCTTCGTAATTATGATTTTTTAAGACTCATCCAGCACTAATAGCTGGTTGCTGCTAACAGCAGCTGTTCCAAAACATAGGGGAGATAATTGTCAGAACCTGCATTTCAGTCTTTCTATTGCTTTGTTCATTTAAAGCACCTTAAATTAAAGCACTAAAGTTCTTCACCTTGGGGTGTTTTACTTCCTTTTTTTTTTTTCCTTTATTGTGCATTTAATTTTGTATTGAGTTAATTTGTTCTCCTTACACCACGGTTTACAACAGCAAAGGGGTATTATTAACTCTGCTGGTGTAATCTTTCTCAGACATGCTCAGGACAATCTGCCGAATCAATGTAATCCCTAATCCGCACGGTGTAATCCTGCAGCTGCCGTTATGTAATCCCGGCCTCTGTGGAACAGAGCAGAGCCGGGCGAGCGCGGCGCTCCGAGCGCTCTGCGCAGCGCGGGGGTCCCGGCCCGGCCCGCGGGGGTCGCGGCTCTGTGGGCGCTGCCGGCCGGGGGCGGGGCCGGGCCCGTCCTGCGGCTCCCGGCTCGTAGTACTACAGCGCGCGCCGCCCGCCGCCGCCATTGGCCCGCCCGCGCC
>VWZP01009240.1:401492-434992 GCA_013396995.1 Dicaeum eximium
GGGGGCCGCGCTGGCGGGGGAGCGCCTCCGCGGCGGATAAAGTTTGGCGGCGGGCGCCGCCTCCCGCCAACTTGCCGGCGGTGGGGCCGGGGGCCTGAGGGCGCTCTGCCGCGGGCCGGCCTGCGCGGAGCCCGAGCCCCCTCACGCGGGGTCAGCCGAGCCGCGGCCCGGCCGGGGGCGGTGTGAGGGTGGCGTCCGCTTGTATTGCGGGGCCGCGGCCGTGGTGTCGCAGTCAGAGCGGCGTTACAGTGGGGGCTGAGGGGGGCTCTCGACGCCGAGGGGCGCCTCACGCGTAGCAGTCCCCCGGCATCGCTCGTCAGCGCGGCCCGCGCGTCTCCGGAGGGGCCCGGCTGGACAACTTCGGACGTGCGGATCCGGGATACGAGCAGCCTCGGTAACGCCTGAGCGTGAAAGTTGCTTTTATTGTCTGTGTGTGCAAACCCACCCAACGGTGGTGCCTCAGCAGTGTCTTCACGCAGTCTGTATCTGTAAGGTGCTGCATCGCTTCTTGGAAACCCTCTGTCCTGGAGTAGCATCCTTGCTTGCCCCAACGAGGAAAGGAATAGTAGTTTCTTTTCTGGAGTCAAAATCCATTTAGAGTGCTGTTTACTAGGGAATTTTCGGTTTGCCTTCCATAAAATTTAGTAAACTTATAGGCCTTTTTTATTAGATTTGTAGAGGTGAAATGAGCTATAATGGGACAGCATGTCATAATAACTTTTCTTAAAAATAGTAGTACATGAATATGCATGGTTTCTACGCTTGTTAGTATACTGAAGTTAGGAAAAAGTTCTGCTAAATGTGTCTCCAGAATTTCTTGGTTCTTACATGAAGGTTTAAGAGCAAACCAGTCTACAAGCTCTGTATTAGAGCATGCCAGTTGTAACAGCTGCAGAAGATTGTATGTGTAAAAGAAGTAAAATGAGTAATGGTGTAGGGGTATTTACAGCTGTGAGTGCAGTTAGCAGAGAAGGCTCATTTGTCTGAACGCAGGATACCTCTCATAGGCCCACAGTCAGAAACTGCTGCTTTGCTATGTGACTCTTAGGAATCCTGCTATTTTTGCAATGCTTATTACTGGAATTTGCACAAAGAGGGGTAAGCAACCTGTGTCTTTTTAATGTGCTGTAATAACATTACTAACCAAGTGTGGATTAGATGAAACAATACTGATGATCATTTTTTGTTAGCTCCTGTGGAGATGCTGTGAGTTCCTGCAGGATACTTGTAAAAGGGTTATTGCTACCACAGTCACATTAGGTGGGGGCTATAAATTAGACTGTACAACAGTAGCACATAGGTGCTTTGCAATGAGATACTGCAATTGGCATTGGGCATCAAGTGTCTTATATGGGAACATGTGCGTCTTGTGAGACAGAAGACTCTGTGCAGAGAAGGGGAGGAATACTTCTCATTTACAGAGGATGCAGAATAAGAAGCGTGTGCTACTTCAAATGTGTTATGGCTCCTAAATGCTGGGAAGAGTGTGCCCACAGTCAGTGAAGGGACAGTGTGAGTGAGGAGCCCGTTCCTGAAGCAGTGCATGCATGTACTCATCTTACTCATTCCTCTATGTTTCTGAACAAAGTGTAGTTTTTGCAGCTCTGTCCTGATGCTACGTATTGCAAAATTGTTTAGGGCAAGATGCTGTTTTCGCCTGAAGGGTGAAAAGAGGTGGAAGTTGCACACAAAGTTAAATGTGGTTAGCAGGTAGTAATTATGCTAAAGACAGCAGTGGACAACAAGGACGTGAAGCAAGAGTGTGCATCAGCTATTTCATCCACAGAACTGGAGTAGTAGGTGGGATAAAGATCTGAACTCGCACTGGTTTATGAAAAGGCCAGTAAGAAAATGAAGATGTGAGCTACGTATGCTTGCAGTGTGAGTACCAGTGCAAGCCTGCTACTCAGCTGAAGTATTTTCAGATCTTGACTGACAGCATAAATGCAGAACTTAACACACAATGTAGCTGACTCCCCTCTCGCTATGCCTGTTCCCAAAGGTTAGCTGGATGTAAGCGTGACTGCAGTTCTAAAGGTACCCCGTACAAGATGCTTGCAGCTCATTACACTTTGCCTCTCCTGGCCCCCAGTACTGTTGTGCTGTTACACCAACTTGGGTTCAGTGGTGACTCCCGCAAACCTGGCTACCTGGCAGCTTGCTGTTTGTCTCTGATGGTCTCTACAATGTGGAGTCTGATGCTGCAGTAATATTACATCTCAGATTACTTTTAGCGCAGCAGGACAGAACTAGCAAAATCTCCATCATGATGGAGTGCATGGTTTCAGTGTTACTACATGTGATTAGGTCCAAATTAGGAGGAGAAACTGCGCTGCCCTGCAAGGTCTTGATATGACTGAAATTTACCTGCATCATCAGTATTCGTTTAAATTAGTTGCATTACCTGGCAATAGCACAAAAATGAATTGAATTCTGTTATGCAGGACAAAACTGCATCTTTTATCAGAGCAATAAACGGGGTGTTACTTCTGTTACGGTGGCACTCAGCTAAACTGCTTCCTGGACAATGAGATTAACTAAAAGAAAAAATATTTTATCCCTATGAGCAGAACCAATATTGATATAGGAGACTGAGCTGGAGTCCTTTCTGCCACATGTGTTAACATCGAAAGTGTCCAGTAAGTGCCATTTGAAGAACCTACGTTGCTAGTTGGTATATGAAAGGAGGACTGAGGTTTGATTCCTCCTTTTCTTCTCCTCACTGGTTCTGGAGTGGTATAGTGTGCTGCTGAAGGGTATTTGCCACATTCTTGTTAGGTTCAGTAATATGAGGGTAAGTCTGGAATCAGCAGTGTTGGAAAATGGGGAGTTTTGGATTTTTTGACTTGGAAAAAATTTCTGAACTTTTGGGAGTATTTTTGTAGTGTAGGTAGATATGAGCATACTTGGTGAAATGCCATTTTCAAGAGAGGAAGAGTAAAAAAAATAGTAAAAGGTTGGCTTCTTACTGCACTGGGGTAGAACTTTGCTGCTGTTCATTCTTTGGCTCTAGAGGCTTCTGTCCGAGGTGAATTGAAACTTCTTTTCCTTCAAATTCCTAGCTGGTGTGTTGTGGGCAGCAGCAGGGTTACGTCAGTCTCTGTCATGTTACAGTCCATCCATTTGCTGGGCTTAGGATTTGGTGTGACAAGTTGATGTATTAGGGTTTAATTCTTAATTTAGTTATAAGGTCCCAGTGAAGCCTGTTACCTCCATGTAATCCCGTTGAAATCACCAGGTTTGCATGAACAGAGTGAAGTCAGGCCTTCTTGTAAATTCAGGTAGCAGTGGAGGTTTTCTAATGATACTTTTTAATAATGCTCATCAACTAAGCATCATAAAATGCAACATGACTTATTCCTCTGTCTCAGTTGCATTTTATCATGTCTAGAGTTCAGTGTTGCTTTGATGTGTTTCAGCTAAAATTTCTTTGGGGCAATTTTTGTATCTTTTCTTGGATCTGTAAAGCACCGTGTGTGCCTACAGCATTGCACGCAAATGAAACTACCTTTGAAAATGAATGTTCAAATCCATTGGTTGTAGAGTTAGACCTGTAAGTCAGCAAATACCTGATTTAGGGTTGTGCAGATACAGTTCTGTGTTACAAGCCACCCTGCTCACTGAATGAGGCAATGATTTGCAGGAAGAGTAGTATGTCATCTTAATAGTTGGAAGGAGGATTAATGCAAATGGAGCCTAAAGTAATAGGCTGTTTTAAACGTGGTGCTTCCAAATTTTCAAGAGCTTTATTTTCAGCCCTAATAACCCTCCAAATTAGTTTCTAACATGGAACCTCTTGGTATTGGGAGGCTTAGCCCCTTTTGTGTGTTTGTTTGGTTTGGGTTTTATTTTGTAAAATTACACTGCAGGTACGTATAAACGTCCCTTGTTGACTTAAAAAATCGCTAAATGGGATTTGAGCCTTCAGTGGTGATTTCTAATTCGGGTAATTGCCTTATTTGGTAAGGCTGTTACTGGATGAACGGGGGAAGGACCTTTGGGTTCTGTGCTTTGTGTAGGGGAACAACAGGTGAAGTCTGACCTGTTTCATCCTCATTTCTGCTCTGTGTCCTGCATCTGATTTTTATCCTCAGCAGCTTGCCAGTGTTCACAGCACACTTGCCTTTGTTCTGTCAGAGGTACTAGGTGCCTAGCCCTTTGTAGAGGGAGTTTGTGTCCATTTGGATTGGCTTTTGAGAGGCCGATGAATACTTGATTAAAAAAGCAAGCAGGCATAGGAAAACAGTTCAGTTTAACTTGAATGGATTGCCATGAGACAAAGAGCATCTCTGCTGTTCCAGGGAACTTCAAAGGCTGCCTGCAGACAAGGTAAGTGTCAGAGCTTCTCAAAAAAAAGTTGTGAAAGTCTTTGTAGTGGAAAGTGTTATGTGTCTGATGTTTAAGTGTGCCTACCAGGTTTTTCCACTAATAGAAAATGAAAATTCGTGCATAAAAATAACAAAATACAAGTTTTATTGAAGTCAGTGAGACCTTTACTGTTGAATTATTTTATACTTTTTCCTTCAATGCTGTTGTTCCAGTTTATAAAATAATTTCTTACAGAAAAGCAGTCATTTGGACTACCAGTCAATTTAGCTGATGGTACAAATGTAAAGAAAGCTCTTATTTGAATGAACTAAGGAGCTCCTGTCTGTAATAATTAAAGTTAGCAAACATACAGGATGTAAACATGAGGCATGTGGTATGTCTCAGCAAGCAGTGCATCATTTTTCTCTGTATATAATAGCTGCCTGCATTTTGCAACCCACATATAGTAAATAATTGTAGTTTTATCTGGAATGATAAAAGTAGACAGCTTTGAAAGCAACTTTTTAACAGGAAAGTGAGATACTTGTCAAAGTTCACATGTTAATTGTAAAAGTGTATTTTAAAAAAGCCAATCTGAACAATTTTTCATGCACATATTTGTTGTTTTCCTTCTGGTACCAGCTGCTACATCCAGAAATCTGAATACTCTCTTTTTTTTTTTTTTTTTTCCTGTTTAGTCTTAAGAAGAAGGACTTCCAGAGCAGGGGCAGTAGCGTAATTAAATAGATATGTTTAACTTGGAAAGGTGTTATTTTTAGAACTAGCTCAAAAGGGCAGGTACTCCTTGGAGACATTATATGGCCAGATGTCTCCTCCAACTAAAGAGAGGTACAGGACATGGGCAGCATCCAGATTTACTTAAAAGTTTTTGACACATGTTATCTCTGGGGAAAAAAAAAAAAAAAAAAAAAAATTTGAGAGGAGGCTGCAGAGTGGGCACAACTTCTGAGCCTCTGGGCTCTTGGTGCTTCATTAAGAAGTGCAGGTTCCAGAGAGGCTGCCCCATGGAGGGAAGTCCTTGTTCCCTTCCCTTTCTCAGGGCCATGCTGGTGCTGGTTCTCTTCCCCGTGCTTGTGCCCTGGCTCCTGTCAGGAATGCACCACTGCTGGCTGGAGCACAGAGAAGCAGCCTCCCAGCAAGGATTATGCTGGAGACAGCAGCTGTTCTGAGCTGCCCTAATCACTGCTCCCCTGAACTTACATCCTGAGGTACAAGGAGCCGGGAAGTTGGTGCATGCTCCTGGTAGGAAAGGGTGTGTACATGAATTAATGGGCACACTGCAGAGATATTTTTCTCTCTACTCTCTGTTCTTTTTTTGTGGTTCACATTTGCTCACTTTTCCACCTCTGAGCAAGGGGGAGCATATGGCAGTGCGCTGTCCATCTGGTTGCCACTTACTGTGAAATCATTATGCAGGCAAATTTGGCCCCATCTTGAATTTCTTAGGTAGGAAAAACTGTTACTAGAATGACAGCTGAAGTGTTTATACTGAGCTGTAAATGTGAATTAAGTGCAGAATGAACACAAAGAGCTTTCTGAATATTTTCAATCTTCCACATTAAAAAAACCCCAACTTCTGCTATGCTAGTATTTAAAGCAAATAAGGCTGGGATCCTCATTGAGAACAGTAGACTCTTCAAGTACAGATAAAAGACAAGTCCTGTCCCAGAGGATTTGCAGTCTAAATACATTTTAATGAGAATATAGTGAATGGTGATAGGTGCTTAGGAGCCCCTTAGTTACAGAGATAATACTGTATGTGTGTCATGAAAAATTCCATTGACATTTTTGCATCCTAGCACAAGCTTGTCACATAGTCTCTCAAAATGCATAGCAGATGTTAATTCAGGCCCTGTGCATTTTGGGTGCACCCAGGTATTTCTTGTTTACCTGCATATCAAGGATCACCACTGGCAAAGAGAAGTCTTACTGTCTTTGGCACCATGAACACTTGTACATTTTTATTATCACATTTCATATTGCAAACATTGAAGTAGTAATAACCCAGCTTTCCTCTAGTTATCTAAAGGAGTACCACTGAAAAAACAATTAGGTGATGTTTATGCTGTAATATTCTGATACCTTATCTGCAGACAAGAGTACCTGTTAAACTAGTTTTTAAATTCAATTTATAGTTAGGAGGGTTAACTTTTGTACATTTTCTGTTGTGTCAGTCAAGCTTGTTTTTTCTGTAGCCACATGGAAAAGTCTGTATTTTTTAAAAATTGGAACAGGTGGCTATACAAGCAGAAAATAAGTCAGAAGAAAGTAATTTATCTGAAACAATCTTCCTTGCTGTTTTGATGAGGGATCCTTACTTTTGATTGTTACATGCCTATTTTTTATATAGTACTGCTGCAGTGATTCCACTGTGATATGTGATATGAAAGTGCTTGTAGACAGGAAAGAAGAGGTTTTTTTTCTTTGTGGAGGAGAGTAGCTAGAGTTTGTTCACTAAGTTCTTTAAAGTTTTAATTTTGTTTTGAACAGGAGTGCAGCAAGTTTTTAAATATTGAAAGTATTGAGATTTCTTGCCTTTTTTCCTGCAAGATCCTATTTAAAGGACTATAGATAGCTTTCTGAAAAACCTTTGTTCTGTACTGCAATATGCAATGAGAAAAGTTCATTTTAAGTTTTCAAAAAAAATATCCCGAGTTTGAGATTTATTCCGAAGGAACTGTTTTTGGACAGATATTCTCTGCATTAATATGTCTTCCGGGTATTTTAAAATGGCAATTCAACCCTCAGTACATTGCAGTGAAACTAGGCTGACAGTGGGAATTCGGAGTAGGTTTGGGGAGGAGGAAATATTTCATGGCTTCTGTTGGAGTTTGGTGAGGGCTGTGGCCTATCTGCTGGCGATCTACAGCCAAACACCTGTTGTAGCAGCACCGAGGGCAGCCGGCTCTGCTGGCTGGCACTGAGCACCAGGGTCTGCTAAAACCCTGCTGAGCTGCACCTTGCACTGCTTTGTTGGATAACTTGTGCCCTGTGGAATGTTTTTCCAGTTCAAAAGAAGAAAAAAAGGAGGGGTAGCACAGAAAAATTCAAAGCTCCTCTTTTAGCCCTGGTTCCTTAGCTCAGAACATTGGAGAGTACTTCCCGAGTAGTAGTTGGGGTTTTTTAATGCATGGTGTCATATGACTTGTATTGAAGTTTTCTAAAATATATTTTATTTCAGAGTTTGTTGTGAGATAAATCTATGATGAATCTAAATGTGACATGCTGAGTGAGATTCATGGACATCTTCACCAAACTTTTCTCCTGCTGTTGTTTTTTAATGTGAAAATGAGAAATTCCTTTAGTAGATTACTTCTCATGAGATAGAAGTAACTGGTAAGACAGTTTCTCTCTGGTTTTAGGAGTCAGAATAGTCACCGTGGTGACTCCTGAGACTGACATTTGAAAAAGATTATATTTAGTTAAAGATTCTAAAGGGGTTTAGTTTAAAGATACTGGCTGTCTTCCTGTATCTATTATTCTGCTGTAGAAAAAGGAGTAACTGTTGTGTAGGTAAAAAGCCATGGTTCTAGCTAAGGAAGAGACTATAACAGTTGTGTTGAAGTGCTGCTTTTAGGCTGCACACGGGCTTCATATCCTGCCAGAAGGCAGGAGTTTTGATGTGTAAATGAAAGTATTCTTTGAAATGCTGGGAAGGCCTGGAGTGCCAGGCAAAGGATTCCCTCAAGAGCCCAAGGAATAGGAGCTCAGCGACTGTTACAACCCTTTGAATCTTGAGCTACAGACTGTCCAGTTGTAAGAGTGATGTTTGGTTTATTTTTTAATTACATTATCTTTTGATTAAAAATGTTCATCAGCAGCTCCCTTGTGCTTTTCTGAAATTTGGGAGTGATGGAAAGAAACTTGATGTTTTTTCCATTAGCAGTTGGATATTTTTCCCAATCTGATTGCAACACTTCATTCTGAAGCATAGATAGGCTTGTTGCTTTTGAAGAACTTCTTTCAGTATAAGACAATTTCCCTTTTTTGCAGGGAAAGGACTGCAGTCTAAGTAGCTGCCAAGGCCCGTATCTGAAAGCACTGCATACAGTGAACTAGCAAACAAAGACTAATTGGTTATTTGTTTGAAGCATTTGGAAATGCAGGCAGGTGTCTGAGTGCCCAGGTGACTGACAGCAGCTGGGATCTGACTGATGTTTGCTGGGTTAAATGAAGTAAGTGTTATCTCTGGTGAGAAGGGTTCCACAGTCTCATCTAAGAGCACTGTTAACTGTTAGCTTTCACGGGCTGCCTTGATGGAGAGATTTCATGGACTGAGTGAACATGTGAAGTCAGGGAGCTTCTGCTTCATGCCTACAGATAAGGATTAAGGTACATGGGACATTTTGACTGGGAAATACAGGTTTGCACAGTTCATTTTGTCAAGAGAGGGAAGACTTTCTGCTCTAGTGCCACTGTATTTCACAAGCTCTAAAAATCACTTTTAAACATACTCCCTTTTTGTTGGTGGCTGTGTGGGGCAGGAGCTTTCTCTCCTGGTAATGTCTAATGAAATGAAATACTTATCTTGGTTATAATGCTATCATAAGGCAATGCCAAGTGTTCTTTCCTAGAATGAAGGTAGAAAAAAGGGAAGGCCAGTGTTCAAAATATTAAGTTATAAAATGGAGGGTATAGTATTGGAAGAAAAACTGTTAGCAGTGGTACTTTCCTTCTCTAGATGGACATCTGATCTTGGGGCTTTTACTGGTTGTGTTTAAATAGTTTAGCAAAGCACTTCAGTCTGAAAAAGGCTGTTTTTCTCTTAGTTTCACTGAGTATATAAAGCATACTGCATGAACAACATTTGGCCGAAGAGAAGCAAAATGTATCTGAAACCTTTAATTATATACTGTAGGCAGCACTGTCTAGGTCAGAAGACACCGTATTATCAAATAACATATTAAGGCATTCTGAACTTGCACAGTAGCTTGATTATTCAGTGAATAATTGGTCTTTGTTAAGCAGATAATGGCACTGTTTGCATTCAAAGCCTAGATTTGAAGTATATGATATAGAATATTTGTATTTTAAATCATCTGTTATCCAGCTGATGTAAGAAATAAATAGAACAGAGTTCAGTAAAAGCTTCTGGGATGGCTTCTAGACTGCCTCTTCTGCTGTGCATGTCTCACTGACTGTATCCTACCTGCAATTCTGAAGGTGTTGAAGAGATTTTTTTGTTTATTAAATTTAATTTTGTATGGGTGTTTGCAGCAGTGCTTGGGACCATATAGACTGTTTATACATAGACCGTATTAAAAACCAAACCAAACAGAAAATGCCCAGAAGAATAAAACAGTGTAGAAGCTTTCTGACCTGCTGGTAGGCAGAAAGGGAAGAAAAGAAATGGTGAAGGAGAACAAGAGTATGATTAAGACAGGCAAATAGGATTTATGAGAGAAATGCCATGTCTTTCTGTGTTACATACTACACTTTATTTTGCTTATCTAGAGGAGAGAAAGTGTTTCTGCCGTATGAATATTTACTTAGGCTTTTTAATCATTAAAGATCTTAAAGTGGAATATGAAATTATTGACTGCAGTGTCAATAGCTGATAATTTTTACAAGTATGTCTGAATCTGAGCTTAAGTAAGTTTTCAGGTTCCTTGGGCACTCATTTATGTAGCCTTATGCTTGGAGGTGACTGTCAGCTTGGTGGAATCCCCAGTGCTACAGTACTCTGTTTTATACAGGCTGGGGAGCAGGTGATGATGAACAGACCTTTTTCGTCTGGATTTTATCTTACTTTCTTTTTCCCAAGACAGAGTTTAAAAGAAAAGCAGTAAGGTGATAAAATTATTGCCTTATAGGACAACAAAAGTGATCAAACCCACCCAAAGTCATGTTTTTTTTGTATCAAGTGCAGGATAGTCAGCTAACCAAAACACATGTTCTCTATCTGTGACTGTTTAGCCTGCAGAAGATCAGCCTGCCTTGCAATAGAGAAGTTTGTTTTCCATATGAGCTGAATACCCATTTGAGCTGTGATCAGCACTCTGCCTTCCCTAAGGAGATGGCCGTGATTGTAGCATTTATCATACATAAAGGAATCTGTCTTGCTCTATATATATGCCAAAAGACTTGTGAAAAACAGAGACCAAGGCAGCAGCATCCATGATCTCAGTAGCCCCTCAAGACAACAAGACTAATGGTGAGCTAAGGAAATCACTTCTCCCCTTCTCACCCGAGCCCCATATTTAGCCACAGCAATAGTTTTGAGTTGGGCTGATTTAGAAGCCTGTCTGTAAAGGAAACTGCTAGCAGAATATTGGCTCAAAGGTTTGTGTAGTGCATGAAGCTGTTGACCCGTGCTGCTGAGACATGAACCTCCAGGTGAAAAAAATTCTCGTTCACACCAGAAATTGAGTACCTGGATGGAGTGCTGTGGCTTACATTAAAAATGGTTACTTGAAAATTCAATTACATAGTGGGCAGGAGTTGGAATTTTGGTGTTAAAGGAAAAACTGCAGTGCATACAATTGTTTTAATAAAAGCAAGGAGTTTGTCTGGGTTATTTAGGATTGAAAAAAGCACAGAATGTAATGCATGTTCTGCTATCATCAAGCAGCCGTGTGACTGAAGCAGAGACATAAAACCAAGGGCAGAAGTTCTATTCAGGGAAGGAAAGATGGAGCAGAGTAAAGTTGCAGAGCACTATTTTTCATGGAAAAACTGAATATTAGAATTTTACTTTAGTCTTCTGCTCTATAACATGCTAGCAAAAATGATTGATCGGTTATTCTTCTGACTTGGCAAAATTAGGGCTGCTCCCTGGAAAATGCAGCAAAAGAGCCTCAGAGGCTGCTCTGGGTATGCTCACAGATTTGTGTGCCTTTGCAAGGAAAGGAGAGACAAAGCACTTGCAAGCCAAGATGAAAATAAAAAACGATGTGTAAAAGGTGGCATACATACCTCTTTTTCAGTTCTCTACTAAGGGCAATGAAGCTGCAGAGTATGTAATTTCTAATGATTTTCCTTGTATCAAGGTAAACATTCCATTCATTTTTCCCTCTGAGGACTGAACTATAAGCATTCTTGTGATTTGGACAAGGACAGATCTCTACGTAGCAGCAGTGGCTACTGGACCTATGTGCCGGACCAAGCTGCTTCCCTTCTTGCTTGTCATGGTGTGTGGTGTCAAAGGTGATCAAGTTGCTAATTGCTAATTTAAAATCCAGATGAAAGCATGGATGACAACATTTGTATGACCATAGCTAGAGTTTGTGTATCTCCTATGCAATGTGTATGGCAGTGTTTTCAAACTTAGATTTTTGTCAGTTTTGATAGTTTTGTATTTGTTTTGGTGCGTGGATAAGTGTGTGTTTAAATTAGTTGTCATCTTTTCTCTGAGATATAGTTTTGCATTTTCATAATAATTTATAACTGCTTGTTATAAGTTGTATATTATACAACTGAAGTGTTGGATGAAATAATTCAGGCGTGGGTTTTAAATGAAATAAGATCTAGTAACACTGTTCACTATTGCAATTTATTTGCCTAGAAAATCCTACTAAGTTTTTTCATTAAATAACCAAGTAAGCTCTCTTTCCCTTCTCCAGTTTTCATAAATTTCAACACTGTATCTGCTGACAAAGTGAGGAGGTGGGGTTAGGAAAAGCATTTCAGCCAGGTGGACTTTTTGTTATTATAACGTGTGTATGTTCATGTGGATCCTATAATTTTTCTGCCTTCTGGGTTCTCATTAAGTTCATCCCGCTGCAGACCTTCGAGTTTGATTTGTACTTTCTCCAAGTTGTCTCTGGGATAGCCTCTGATCCCATTGATTTGCTGTTATATTTTTATGCTAACTGTAGCAAAAGGAGATGTTTAAGGAGAAATACTTAAAAGAATTTCAAGTGTGCTTTTCATCTTCTGGACACAAACTGGTACAACAAAGGGGAGAAAAGTCAGCATAATGTGACCAGCCATCTCTGTAAGTTGTCAATGGAGCAGAGTTTGAGAACATCTGGACTGTGAAACACACCTCTTGAACTTTCATTGATTGGTTTCTTGGGCTGCCAGCCAGGAAGTGTATTTTTAGATACTTGCAGCAAATTTTATTGCATGTGAGCGAATGCCAGATCCATAGTCCGTCAGCTGCTGTTTTTCAGTAAGTAGGGAAAATGGATTTGGGTTTAAGTTAAATAGTTAATTTGGTGCTGCATTGCAGAGTGCATTTTGTACAGCTGTACCTGAGTTAGCTTTAAAGTGGGCAGCCTGGCAGCTAGTCCCAAAGCCCAGCACAAGCTGTGGTAATCCTGAGTGCTAATCCAGAGAGGAAAACGATTGGCCTGGACACAGTAAAGCAATCTTTTCTTTCCTGTAGCCATGGCCTCCGAAAGCAGAGATGGGAAAAATGTGTGTGTGTGTGTGTTTAGTTTTTATGGCTCACCATATATTTTTTCCAGAGCAAAGGGAGGCATATTAATTTAATGGAAAATGAATGGGTTGACTCCTTATATGAGTGAAATGTGATGCATGCTACAGTTACATAGCACACTAGAGTACAGCTTTTCCTTGGGATTTTGAAACGGGCACATTCTTGTTAAATGCAGCAGAAAATAGTTCTGCCTTCCAGCTGTGTGCTCTGCCTACAGCTGCAGCAGTGGGCAGGGCAGTGGTGAGATGTATGTAAAGTGTGGGGGTGCCTGAACTGATCTGTCTCAGTGGTTGCCTTGGTCCCCTCACATTCCCAAAGGATTCTGGTCTTGGTTGAGGGTGAACTGTGGTTTGGCCTGCCTGTAGTTCTAGCCTTTGGATGCTGCCGGACGCTACTTCTGAGTGATTATTCTCTGAAGCTCGTCACACTTGCTTCGGACATCTCTGTTTTGTGCTCAGTAGAAGAGCGTTTACAATATTACTGGCTCTTGAAATTACTTGTTAATGAACTATCTTGTCAAAAGCTTGTTCATCCTTGATTCAAGACAGAAATTTTCCTATCCTGAAGCATTCTCTGTTTCTCATGATGTCTGTCCTGCAATTTCTCCTGAAAGGTCCTCTGTTCAGCATCAGTGTGGTAGGTCCATTAAACCAGCCTATGTTGACAAGGTATTTAATCTATGCTGGTTCAAAACTGTGTGATTTTATTACTGCAAACAATGCCTCAAATTAGATTAAGTACTTTGGAGCAGGAGTTATATCACTTTAAAAACCACCTTCTAAATCACCTGATGTGTCTCTAAGTAGCATGTGAGCAACTGAAGTGTGGGCCAACTTTCTTGTGTTCATTTCTGTTCATTTCTAAGACCTTAAAAATTATAGGATTATTGTCCTTTTTGTGTCTTTCCTGTCTTGGGCTGCAGTGGAGTTTGCAATGGACTCCTTTGTCAGCTCTCACTGAGAGCAGATGCTTGGGACCAACTGAAAGCTTTCTACCCTCCACTTCTCAAGTTGTGAGCTCTACAGTTCATAACCTGTCAGTTGTCAACATTGTGTTTTAAAAGAATATGTTGAGAGTGAGAAGAATTGTACAAGAGAATGTTTTACTAAGGACCAGTGTTTTGGAGCTATGAAGATGAGAAATGAAGGCTTACAAGATATTGCCCTTTAAATCCTGTATTGGTCTTTGCAGCAGATTGTCTCATTTCTAGTGCTTGTTTTTACAGTGACAAGTGCAGTAAATCTCTCACCTGATGCCGGTATCATCTTAATACCTTGCAGGTATTATTGGTTTATTGGAAAATTTGTATTAATTTTGATTTTCATATTTCTGATTCCAATAAGATTTCAAAACCAATTAATTTTATTTTTTGAATATTTTCATATATATTTTAAAAAACCTCAACAACCTACACTTAGAATACTGGAGGCTTTTCTTTCTATTGGAAAGTGGCAGGATTTTTTACCAACAGAATGCTAGACTAAAGTTCAGAAATTTGAATACTAATCTGTTTCCTATGTGGTCTTGGGCTTTGTGTTTAGTTAGGAAGTATGTATTTGGTAGCTTATTTAAATTCTACTGAAGGTGCTGGGGAGTCTTGGGCTGAATTTGATAGATTGTTTAGCAGATAATGGTTGGGTTGGAGGGGTTAGTGCAATGGTGATACACAAAATATTTCTGAAAAATTTCAGAGCTGTTTTGCCAGCTCTTCATGACTTTAATCCAGAAAGCTAATACAGATGTAGCTTCTTTGCTTTTATCTGTCTGTTTTTAACATGTTTTTCTGAGTTTCCTATATCCTAAAAATATTTAATTACTATACCGGTAAAGTAGTTTGTTTTGGTTTTTTTTATTTTTAATAAAGATGAGTTGATAAATCTTAACAAAAGTCTGTGTTTGCAGCTGGAACAGACACCGTGCTGTTACAAGCAGGTGACTGGTAGATGTTATAGGTTGAAGAGCAAAAATGTGTTTTATTTATATCTTGACATTTGTTTACTGTTCTGGGACTTGCACTGCAGTATGGATCCGTTGCATAACCTTTGC
Organism: Dicaeum eximium; assembly: GCA_013396995.1. Lineage (NCBI taxonomy): Eukaryota > Metazoa > Chordata > Aves > Passeriformes > Dicaeidae > Dicaeum > Dicaeum eximium. The sequence goes on from VWZP01009240.1 coordinate 416,251, forward strand.
TTGAAAAGCATCCTTTTATCTGCTCAGTGTATTAGACAGAACCTCCTTATTGGATGTGGGTCATGGGACTTGAAGTACTAAATAAGATACAGCTGAAATAGAGCTGAGGAGGGTGGCAGGATGACTGCTGCGTTGAGTCACACAGTGGCCAAAGCTTCTCTGCCTATGTGGTGTCACAAAATGCTGAAGGATAGAGGACAAAGGGTTTTTTGTGGGGCAGTGTGGTTGGGATCTCTTGTTTTCTTTATGATCTTCTATTTTGAATAAAATAGTTGCTAAACAAAACTTTTAAAGACATGTGTTTTATATATTTATATACCCCTGTGCTGAGCTCTAGGGTAGCAGAGTTTGTTGCATAAACTTCCATTGTACATTTCTCTAGCACACACTGTCATGTGAGATAGAAGTGTTCACAGAAAATTGTTGTATCTTCTTTAATAGGTAGTTGTTATAATGATTTAATACACTGGCAAAAGCCACTGAGGTCTGATTTGAAGTTAGTGCCAGGCATTTGAAATGCAAATAACTTTTCTCCATCATCTCCCTAACTGCAACTGAACACATATGGCTGTATATTGAAAGAGCAGCTTAGGAATTAATATGCATGACTTTTAATTGAAGATACATGAGAGGTTTGTATATGCTATTTATTTCTTCCCATTTTGCTATGATTTGATAAGTATTGGATAGAACAGTTACTGCAAAATTTTCTCATGGAATTGCTGGAGAAGCTGAGGGCAGGTCCTCTGTGTACCAGTCCCTGCCCTGTACTTTCTGGCTGTGTTGTCAGTGACAGAGGAGCTTGTTGGGGCAGAACCACTGGGATTCTTTAGGACACTTCAGGAAGACCAGCTCCCAGGCAGGGGTCCATTTGCTGCTAGATGAATCGGTTTGCTTTTCCTTATCATTGTGTCTTATCACTACAGTTCCTTTAAATTTATTATCAAAAAACCTGGAGTCCAGGAAGCCATAGTCTAGTCCTATGAAGGCACTTGAAGTAGCATTCAGGCACCGAAGTCCAAACAGCTGAAACAGCATCAGAGCATTAACACTTCTGTTTGAATCATGGTGCATATTTTATCTGCCTCTAAGACATTCCTGTTCTTACTGCTCAGCGCCTCTTGCTTGCTCATGTGCTTCTCGGGCTGTAGTTTTACCACACTTTTACCTAAATTGTCTTTAGGGCCATGGTTCAAAGTGCATTGCAGAAGCCTGGGGGAACACTGAGGTCGATTTTATATCTGAATCCCAGAGTACCATCCTCATTGCTTCACAACATGAATTTCTTAGTATGTTAGCAGTAGCACCAAATTAATGTGCCACAGAAAAAGTTGGTTCTAGGCTCACAGTTTTGAATCACAATAAGATTAATTTCCTAGTGAAGAGTGAACTTTGTGAGCCTTTAGCAATTGAGAAGTTGATTTTAAGTTTATCTTGATGCTGACACTATCAGTGGAAGAGCACAAGCTGACAGTTCTCCCCTGTAAATCAAAGGGAGTTCATGGGTGGGTGTTCCTGCATCTTCTTTAGAATACATTCAATAGCTTGTGGTGCTCTGCATTTTCTCATGTGACAGGAATATCAGTCCCCTCCATTCCTGCAGAGTTTAAAAGAGATGAGGGCTGGGCAGGGACAGTGATGTTAGATATTCTTGAGAGGGGGGAAAAAGATAAATTGGACACTTTTACTTTCCATGTATGGTGTCTTTTATTACCAGTAGCTGAATGCATTTTAATATGTATTTATATGAATAAGCAAATAGCTTCATTTTGAAGGAATTCTGCATACCTGTGCAGATCAAATGCTTTTTAACATTTTCAGGAAGTACTTCTCTCGCATACTTAATTGATCCTTTTTGTATTCCATACAAAATAACTAAGGAATCAATTACTTCTAGTAAAAAAGAGCCCTCACTTCCTATCCCTTTTCCAGGTGCAGAGGGAAGAACTGTTGCCCTACCTGTTCAATTCACAGTGGACAGACTAGGCAGACTCCAAACATCCGCTGGCCATGTGTGTGTCCCCTGTGGTGTGTTCAAGCCTCAGTTAGAGGTGAGGGGGAAGGCACACTGCTGCCAGAGGGAATCTGCGTCAGCTGACAGGGCTGCACTGGGTGGGCTGTGGCTCGAAGTGCCTCGCGGGACTCTCTGGGCTGTGCCTGCTTCCTCACAGCTTGGACCGAGGCTCTCACCATCAAGTACTTTGTGGGAGAAACCTGGCCTGTAATTTGCAGTAAGTGCATTCCATCACCTGCTGAGGGAGCCAGGGTCACCTGGTTAAATGCACCAGACATATATTAAATAATGGCTATCAGTACTCTGCATGCTGTAATAAGGTAGTTAAATCTTGCCTTTTAGGCTCCCGGTGATCAGGAAAGACTCCGCCAGCCAAAAGCAGTACAGCTGTTGTGTCTGCATACCTCTGTGAGACAACTTGCCTCTGAAGTACAGGACAGATGTGAATTCAAGAATTTTAGTGTATTTTTGCAGAGTAGAGCTTATCCTGTATATATCACCAGGATTAAATGCTGCACCTATTTGTAAATTTGCATTCAAGACATCTGGGCTGTTTGTTTCCAAAAGCTGAATTACAAAGCATAACACTGTCCAAGAGAAGAGCAATAAATTTCACATCAGTGGGCTAATTGTAATATACTTGCTTTTAAGATACACAGTAAAGCCATAAATTCATATAAATTTATTGCATTTTGTCTGGAAGGTTGCCCATCATACTTTCCAGGAATGACAAAACAGATAGTTCTCACAAATATATTTGTGATTTAGTTGGTTCTTAGAATTAAATCTTTTATTCCAGATGCTTGTTTTGATTTGTCTAATAACTGGATTTAGTACCAGTCTAGTTAGGTTTGTTTTGATTCTGTACTGCTGATGATGTGAGAGACAGAATTGGTCTAAAGAACTTTTCACTCTCCTTCCTAGCTAGAAACATAATATTTATGGGCCTCACAGGGTTGTGATTGGCAAGATGCATTGAAATCCTCAGCTTCAAGAGATGCCAGTAGTTTCTTAAGAGATTTTCTCTGTACTTTCTCCCATTCTTATTGTAGTGTTGTGAATCTTTTGTATTTTGGTTGACATTACATTCTCTAGAAAACTAGAGGATACTTCTAAAATTTCTAAAGGCCTTTAATTCCAGAATCCATTAGGCCCAGAATCTGAAGAAAATGAAAATTAATAGCTTGAGGAAGAGTCTTAACATTGGAGGCTAATGGCTGAAGGACAAGCTCAAAGTCTAAGAGTATGATCAGAAGCTCAAGCAAGAGTTAAGCTCCAAGTAAGATGGGCAGCACATATGGTGGATGAAAACTAAAATGTAGTGAGTTTTGCCTGTTTTTCTGATAGACACCTGTACTTTCACATGGCTAGGACAGATTGCTGGTGTCACCCCCCTGAATTGACACATACCTCGTACTCAGGGTGTCTCAAGGATTTGTGTTATTCTGCTGGTGTTGTTAAAAGCCTGAGTGAATTTCCAGCTCTGTCCAAATAAAATTTGCTGTTGGATTCAAATGGGCTTCTGTTCTTACCTCAAAAGCCATTAATAGGCTGCAAAAATTACATTTATGTGTGATCAACTCAAATCTAAACCTAAAACCATTAATTCTGGCATGTTAAAAAGGGTACATATTTTTTTATTCACTATTCTAAAGAGCGGCTGGACTGATCTTTCTTGGCTTGAAAACAAAAAGATGTGGCTACAGGTTTCTGGTTTGGCTTTTCACTGCACTTCCATGGAGCAGGTAAAAGAGAACTAAAAACAACATCCAAGAGTTGACTCTTGACAGATGAAAGCAAACCAAACTTCTTTGAAACTAAATTGGTACTTGATTTGCTTCCAGTAGTAATAATTTGGTTTAATACGACTTGAATACGTTAGTGCCATTCCCAGAATTTAAATTCAGAAATGCAATTATTTTTAGCCAAGGAAATATAAACCCAACTTTGGGTTTCAAATGGAGGGGGGAGTGCATGTGTTCCTTTGTTTGAGGGGGTTTGTTTCTTTCTTTCTTTCTTTTGAGAAACAGAATTTGTGACACAAAAAATCATGGTTTGTGGGGGGAGTGCGTGTGTTATGAAATTTGTCCAAATGATCATCTGACTATATGCTGACTGAGTTGAGAGTAATTTAGTTTCCCAGACCAGAAAAAGATGTTTTCAGTCCAGTGGAGCTGTTGATGCCAGGCTCCTTTGTATTATGTGCAGTGGCACATTTCAAAAGCAAACTAATCCTGAGCTTCCAACAGTGAGCCCAGGAGCAGCATCCACACGGCGTGCTGAAACCATTTACTGGAGCTCGCGATCCCTGTTTGGATCCCTGTGTTCTGCTCTACAGAACATCTCCCTGGGAGCCCTGCCTGGCCCAGGTGCTGCTCTGTGTGTGCAGGTTTGACCTCATGTTTCCAGCTGAAGTCTCCCAGCAGTAGCTGGAGCTGTGAGCAGAGCAGGAGATGCTCAGGTGTGCAGGGAACTGCTGTGAGCTGCCAGCCCTGTGCCCAGTCCTGCTGGGGAAGTCCTGCTGCTCTCCCTTACTGGGGAGGCCCAAACTGGGAAGACCAAACAAATCTGTAAAGGGACCTTTTAGCTATCTAATTTTTCTGTTTTGTTTGTTCTCTGGACTCAAAAAAACCCTGTGGTAGGGGGGATTTTTTCTACTACATGGAGGAAGTATAGGTAACTGTGGGGATCACCAGTTTATTACAGCTAAATACGAGTGGTTTGTAAAATGGAAAAGGAAATGGCTAATCTGGCTGAATGAATGCCTTTTGTTATTGAGGAGCTAGGAGCAAACTCGCTATTTGTATAGCCTTTGTAGATGGACAGGTTTTGCACATCTTTGAGATCCATATTGCTCTCAGTATTTGCCATAGTATTAAACTTCCTCAAGCAGAAGGCCCTCAGTGCAGAGAATACCTTTTCTTTGCCCCATGGCACCTTCTGAATTAGCAACACTGTGGGTTGCTGCAGTACCTGCCAGACCTGTGCCTTTTCTGGAAGACGTTGGGAGTGTGTGAGAACCATCAATTCCAGCAGTGCCACTATGCCTCATGTAGCATGAACTGACTGAGAGCCCATAGCAGCTGTGGGCAGCTCTTGTGTTGAAAGCCTGTTGATGCTGGAGTATTTGCAGGTCACAGAACCTGTCTGGAGACCTGCTACACAACACCTGCCCTCCTCCTCAGCTTCCATGTGAAGAGAGAGCACAAGGAAGAAACATGAGTTGTGTCTTTTTATAACCTTCCCAAACAGAGCAGCTCCTCCTGTTTCTTCTGGTCTGGAGCGCCATGTGCTGCACACCCGCGAGTTCCTTGGAAGAGGGTGGGCTTGACTGGGCTCTCCTCAGAGTCTGTTTTGGATTAGTCCTCCTCTAAAGGCTTGGTTCCAGCTTCTCTTATTTGTTCTGTACTCCAGATTTGCAGTACTGAAATGTTCAGGATTCAACCAATGATCATGTTGCATTTGTTGAAGAGATTATTGTAACTGTGCACAAGATAATTTTTCTCTTTTTTGGCCCATCCAGACTTCTCTCTAGAAAGTGTGAGCCCACTTAGGAATAATGAGGGTCTTTAGTTACATGATTACATGCTTTTTTTTTTCCCCTTGAACAGCGTTCTGCTTAATTTTAGCATACAGGATGATTCCACAAGGGGATAGAATTATGATTGCATGAGCAAGTGCAAATCTACCATTTCCTAATTTGTGAATGCCCGACTTTTTTTTTTTTCTTTTTTTTTTTCCAGTCTAAATACCTTTCCTGCAATGGAGGAGTTTTTTTCCTTTTTTTTTTTAATGTGGTGTATTTTAAAACTCTGCTGTCAATCCCTCCATGAAAAAGATGCAAAATTCAATGTCCCTTCTTCCTTAAAATAAAAAGCTCCTTCTCTTGTGCCTCTTTTCTTTTGGACACTGCATAGGAATGTTAAAGATTAAGGAAGTTAATTTTAAGCTTTTTGTCTTCTATGTGGCATCTCTGCATTCATAATTTTTTGACAAATCTAATACTTCTGCAAATTCTTGTCTCACATAAGGCATTACGAAGGGTCAGTTTAATCAAAGGAAATTTTTTTAATATCATACCCTGTCATTTTTCCTGTTGGAAGAAAAATTAAAACTGATTTTGTTTAACCCAGAGTCAAGGGAACCACGCCTGCAAATTTGTCAGTTTTTCCCCTTCAGAAGTACAAGTTGCTGGATTCCTGAAGGGAACAGTTTTGGCATATATGACCAATAAAAGTTTCTAAATGCAGATGATTTATGAACTAATTAAAATTCTCAGGACAAAACCAGTTGTGATCCCAGGGGGCCTGGGAATTTCAGTTCTTGGAGAAATGCAACTTGCAGTAGTAGCAATGAGTGATTACGTCAGGTTTTTGGTGATCCTCAGGATGATATCCATGGTGTTCATCACAAAAAATTTGGCTTGGCTAATTTAAAAGAGCTAAATGTATAAGTCATTCTTGCCATTTCATGTTGAAAGTGTCTGGGGTAATGTCTCCTTAGGTGTTTCCCCTACTCTTCTTACTCTTATTTCAGATTATTCCTTTTCTTCCTGTTTTTCTGAATAGCTCCCTGACATCCTTAGGACTGCCCAGCTGGCGCACAAGTAGCCATCATTTGCATTTACACTTTAAAGTGTATAAGGCTTTCAATTTATAGACTGAAATACAGTGTAACTAGTTTGCACAAAGGAAGCAAAATTCTGTTTCTTGATGTGGACTAGATTCAGAGTAAAAAGTTCCAGTGTGACACAGAAGGAGAAAAATCCCCACGGAAGCCCTCCTCCTCTGCACCCCTTCCTGAGTCAGTGATTTCATGCCACGCGTTTGCTCCAGTTGAATATTGCCAATGGCCAAGGCTCTGGACATCATCCTTGAGTATTTCTGATCTAAAGTCTTTCTGCTCTTTTCTGCTCTATGTGCTTTGTTTCTTTGGCTGTGCACAATGCCTTGCCCTGCACTCTCACTTTTGCTGACACAACTATTTTTGGAGCTGTACTATGACCTGTATCGGGGAAGCCATCCTGCTTTTTTTTTTTTTTTTTTTTTAATGAATGGGGTGTGGGCAGAGGAAGGAGCTGGAGCTGGTGAGAACACAAAACCCCACGTTACAGCAAGAGAAGTGTCTCCTTGAGTGGGGCCTGTGGCATTTCCTTTGAATGCAAACTCTGAGCCTGTCAACTGTCTTAAGCTGCTTTTGGGGGACTTATTAGAAGAACATGTCAGAATTTGGTTTTGTAGCTACCTTGTAAGGCACAACATTGGATTCTACAGTTAGCATCTGAATTTTGTACAGGAGCTTACAGATTCATGATCATACGCCTCAGAATGAGCAAGTGCAGCAAACAGCTCTGAATCATGTTGTCTTGACTTCAGCTCTGCTGAATAGGGTACAAGTTAGTGGGGACATCGGTGCAGAAGGCTTAAATTAAATAATCTTCCTACTCCCCGCCCCCAGTTGGGCCCACTACATTGTGACACATATTTTTTAAGACTCTGCTTAAATCAATGCTAAAAGACACGGTTTTCATGCACCAGTGGAGTATAGAGTTCTTATTGGAAGTTTGCTACTGGAATTTTTTGTTGTTTTAGCTTAGTGTATATACACCATGTGCTATGCTTTGGCATACACTTTCCAAACTCTGTATGCTCTGTATGCTTTTTGTTGTTTCTGCAGGATTTTATCTCCTATTAGCAAGCTCCAGCCAAGGTGTGGTGACTGACAGTAGAAGATTGATGTAAACATTAACAAATTAACTGGGGCAGGATGTGTGCTGGGCAAGGCCAGCAGCAGGAACCTTTGCTCAAGTGCAGTGCATGACCCCAGCGCCTGCACAGCTGGGAGCTGTGAGCAGGTGCTTGCAGTGCCCCTGCACAGGAGAGGGGGAAATCACAGTAAACCCAAGGGCACCTCGCAGAAGCCTTGTTGGGGAGCACTGGCATGTGTAGTGAGAAGGCAGAGAACAAAGCAAAGCTGAAGGGCTTGGAAAGCAAGGGCAGTACTTTTAAGCGTTTTGAAGATCTTGCCTCAGAAAGAGATCAGTGATTGGGGTACAACCTCCTTCAATTCTAGAAGGATGAAGAGCTGAATCAGCTTGGCTGAGATTTGAGCTGTATCCCATATGTTTTAAGCTGGGCTTCCAGTTGTAAACTTGTATGCTTCCCATCAGATTGCGCTGTCCTTGTGGTACGTACAAGATGTCAGTCATTTAGTGCAGTGAATGTTTCTGGTTGTTACACTGCTTGAAAGCTTGCACTAGAAGCTAGTGGGACAATTCTTCCCTTTCTATCGTATCTCCCTTCCAAACTGTTTCTGTTAAACTTTGGAAACTGTGCTCCTGCTACAGCCTTCTCACTGGAAAACACATCATGGAACAAACAGAATTGCTGAACTCTCAGGGGTCAGGCATTGCCCATGCTCACGTAGCAGCTCAGCAAGTGCTGTGTGCTACCTACTCTCAATTCTACAAAGTGGGAAAAAAAGCCAAAAACTCTAGACCTGTTAGTAATTCCATCAGATGAGACTATGAGAGATGAGGCATTTTTGTCTACTGAACATTGAGTGTGTTAGGTGGGGAAAGGCTGTATGGAAAAATTTTCACTCTGGTGATGTATGGAATACCCAAAAGTTGCCCTCTGCCTATCTTTGTTAGCAGGGAGAAGAGCAACGTCATTCCACTTTACCTACAGGAAAATCCTATAGGCATGCAAGCAGGAGATAAGTTAAAAAGAATAAAATTGTCCTGCTGATCCCTGCTGCCTTTAAACACCACACAGTTGCACAGAAATTTCATGTGGAAGCTGCAAGTTGTTTATGTTGCTCTGAACTGGGATTTTTAAAGGAAGTTAAAAACAGATAGATGAGGTGGAGTGGATGGTAAAAAAAAACATTTTTGCAGAATACCAGTAATATGTTAAGATACTTCTTTCTGTTGCTTGCATAAAGCCTGGAACAAAGCATGAATTACAGCAATCGATTTAGGAGATAGACACATATACACAACCTATTACATCTTTTTTGCCCTCTTACTGCACTTTCTGACTCTACTTGTCTCTTCAGTTCATTAGATCAGCTAATACATTAGTCATTTTTGGCAGAGCTTACTCACGTTTTGCCACTTTCTGTTTCAGGAAGGTTGCAGTGAGTCCTTTGCAGAGCTGAGTCCCTGTCTCTCCTTTCGAGTGCCTTGGCGTTGCTTGTCTCAGCCCGGTGCGCTCCTTGTGTCATGGTAGCGATCCCTGCGGCTGTGACGAGCTGGACTCTGCTCCCTGCAGAAGAGCTGCTGCCCTCCTGCCAGCGGCTCCTTCAGGCCTGGGGTGAGCAAACTTTATCTGTAGAGCTGCCAGCTCCAGCAAGAGGGAGCTGGCCTGGCTTAGTGCTGCTGCCACTGGTCACATCTGGTTCAGAGCCCTGCCTGAGTTGTAAAACACAATTCTGTTTAATTGCAAATGTACTTCCAGCTTTGGGAAAGCAAGAGGAGGGAGGAACAAATATTTAATGTTTGTGACCTGGCCCATTCCCTAGAAGCTTAGGATTAATCTAACAAATAAGATTTCTTAAAATCTAGATGCAGGTTTTTGTCACTGCTTTCCTTTCTGAGTCCCCTTTGGAAGTGAGATTGGGGTTGCTGGCACTGTGCTGTCTCCCGAATAAATGGTGAGGTTTTACTGGGTTAAGAAGCTTCCATATGTACATTTGCCTATCTGTCCTCTAAGGCCAGTTTCCGTCAGTCTTATTCCCATTTCCTAAATCAGCAGTATCCCCATGTACTTTCTACTTTCCAGGCCTACAAATGCAGTTAGAGCAGGATTCTCAGTTGTCTCAGTCTCAGAAGGCAGGTGCACAATACCTCATGCCTTGACCATTTTCTTATGCTGAGTGCTTAGAACAACTGATTTGGGTAAAATTTTTCATTCCATGAATATGAGACGTTAGGGAGCTAACACTGCAAAATTAGTCTGAGTCTTATATTTTAGTTTTGTTGTGCTGGTAAGCGCAACAATTGCCATCAGAAAGTTCTGTGTGATTGAAATATTCATAATTTTAGGCAAATGTTTCAGTATTTTGCTGCCTTAGGGATATAGTAAATAAAATAATTTAAGGCATGCAAAGACAGGTAGTAGACTCTCATTGATACTTGAATGGATATGAAATCAAGTTTCTTCTATATTAGCAATGCTTTATCTGAAAAACATTTCTTTCTTACTCTGTCTTTAGAAGTATTACAAGAATGTTAATAAATGGAGGGTCTGTGTCTTTCTAAAGTATGTGTAGCCTTCTGCTTTAAAGTTGTCCTCTTCATATGAAATAATGTTACTTTTGACTGACTGAGGATGGTGATCACAGTGTAGAACTTTTTTTCTTGCATACCCAGGCACATTATCTGGAAAATGTGAAAATGCTACATTTTTCGTTTTTGTAAAATTACAAAACATGAAATAAACCCTTGGAAATGGCTCTACAAAAGATGTAAGTTCAATTTTACTTTTTTTGTATGAAGTGATAGTTAAGGATCTTTATGTAGCTACATTTGTATGTCTCTGCTCTAAATACTTGACTAACAATTCAGCCTGTAAGTGACTCTAGGATAAAGTTTAGTACAAGAGCATTTTTTGGGATAATTGGTGTTATTGTAAGTAATTCTAATTTGCCAATGTTTATTTCTATTTTATCAAAATAACAGTCTGTTTTTATGTTACTTTTAAAAGTGTTGTAGCATCTAATCTTTGCAATAACTTCACAAGGTCTCTCATGATTTTCAAGAGATTTTGTTTGTTGCGTGGTATTTCTCATTTTTCCAAAACCTGTGTATCAGTAGGTTTCATTCTCACAGGCTTGTCCTTTTTTGCTCTGGTGGCCATGCATTGCTCCAGGTACAGGACAAGAGGAGATTTAGCCTTTTCCAAATGTGTTACTGGGTTTTGTTGATCAAAATACTATCTTGATAACAGCCCATCTAGAATGTTTGACAACATGATTTAATTTTTGGAAGAGACTTCCTAAGATAGCAAAGGGAGTCAAGAACAGTTCAAACTAGAAAATGGAGAACAAATCCCCAAACTTCATTGACAATGTTAATGCTTAGGTCTAGAAAGTGTAGAAAATTTTCTTCGAATAAAATTTATGCTCCTGAAGCCATGAGCTTTCTCTGAAAATCCCCTTTCCGTCTCTGATCTCGGTTATTTTCTCAACAATCTAGCGGTTTAAAACAAGATCTGTGTTCTTATGGAATTATGTATGTGTCTGTGTGTAACAATAAATGCACTGTAACAAAACAGAAGTCAGTGTAGCCCAGTGAATTTCTTTCAGCTGTCTTTTTGATAACCTTGTTTTGCTTCTTACAGAGACCTAATCTTGCAAGGCTAGAACTTTAATGCAGAGTAGCTGGAAGTAGTTAAATACTGGAACCGCTGCTGATTTGGTTGCATCCTCCAACATGACCAATCCTCAGTAAGTACCGTGTGATACAACTTACTTTAACTGAAAGGGAACAGGCTGCCACCTGAGGAAGAATTATATGACATCCAGAAGGTTTTGTATTTGTTAAAGAGTGTGAATTAGCAGAAACTACATGAATGATGCTGTAGGCATGTCTGATGTGCATTACTAACAGCAGTGGCTGAAAACTAGTATGTTATGTTATTTTCAGACCTGTTTATCTTTCTTTTTCCCACCACCAAGGCTGTCTGCCAACACCAGAGTGTTTTTCTTTTCAATTAAATCAGTCTTTATCTGTCATCTAGTCTGTCTAAGAATACAGTAACCAAGTATTGTTGAGGGAGGGAAGGTTGCACCAACCCATTTCCTATTTCTTTTATACTACTGGCAGTTGGATCATTGTATGTTCTTTCGTGCAAAACTGAACCAGCTTGGACTTATAAAGGTAGATGTCCACAGGATGGCATTAAAGGTGAAAATCAAAGAAAATTCTAGCTTTTACCTCTGGGTTTCTGATTTCAGATTGTTTACAGAAGACTACAGTTCTGTTGGTCTTATTACTTTCCATTATTATTACACATGAATAAAATAAAAGTTTTTAGGTTGTTCAAATAGTACTTCCTTTCACCTTCTTTTTCCACCACAGTATGACACAGCTGCAGCCTTTCCCTGCCAAATACTCTGCATATAATAGCATTTTACTTTCTTCGTAATTCTGGCAGCAGTTAGCTCCTTTTAATTCAAGAATAATGTCTTCCATCTGAAAGAATTAGTCTAATGGTGAGACTCGGATCAGTGGAATCTGTCAACATAGAATTCTAGTTCCTTCACCCACATCCTTAAATGATACCCTTATACAAGATATACTGCTTAAGTAGCCTCTTATTTTCGGGGGAAAAAAAGGAACTGATAATCAGTTTGCTTAAATTGCTGGAAGATTTTAATAAGCTTCTTTAAAATAAAATGTAATTTTTGCAGTCAAATAACACAGGGTGCTAAGAACTTTTTAACTATATCCCTGTGGAAAAAGAGTATCTTCATACCTGCTGTAAACCTCTGCCAGTAGCCTGAGATTTTTTCCAAAGTTACTAGGCTCCCTTAGAAGAAAGCTGGAGAATTTTGTGCTTGCACATCTTTGGAATCAAACAGGGCAAGCAGCTTTGCTGGGTGCTGCAAAGATCAGCCCTTGACATGCAATATTTTCCTTTTGGGCTCATGCATTTTTTCTCAATTTGTTTATAGCACAGCTATTTATATTTAGAGCTTTTGAAGCAGATTCAGCAGAGTGAAATGTTGTTCTCCTTTGTGAGGTTTCTGTTGAGATCTACTGAAGTTTGGAGAGATTTATCTGCCTCTTTAATGACTGACAACACCTCACTGACCTTGCAGAGGCCTTTTAAGTTGCTGGCTCTTTAGGATTCCATGATGTTCTTGTCTTTAACTTCCTTTTACTTGCTTGCTCATTTATATTTCTTTATGTATATACGTGTGTTTATTACGTTTTCAGGCCTACAATTGAAGGCGGTGTTTCGGAAGTTGAGATAATTTCCCAACAAGTGGAAGAAGAGACCAAAAGCATTACTCCTGTGCAGCTTGTTAATTTTGCTTATCGAGATCTACCTTTAGCTGCACTTGATCTGTCTGTGGCTGGGTCCCAGCTTTTGCCAAATTTGGATGAGGAGTACCAAAGAGAAGGGTAAGTACAAAGGGCATATTTTTGTCATGTAGTTTTAGGTTACAGGAATTTCATGGCCTGTAAAACAGGAAACCTTAAGCTGGAGAAGTGCAGCCAGTTGTCCTTAAACTCTATGTAAAATCATTGCCACAGGATGGAAGAGACCTTTTCTAATATCACTAATCTGGGCTGGTTTAGAGCTGTTTATAGTTTTAAGTGGTTCATAGCTACTGTTTGACCACAGTCTGGAAGCTTTATCTCAGGAAAAGACAGATGGAATACCTAGCCTGTCAGACAAGCAGAATGGTTTGGTGAAAGCTTGAGAAAGTGTTTCAGGATGACGAGAGTTGGCTGCCGTGACTCTTGTACATAACAGTACATCTCCTGACTGAGAGATAATATCTAGCACTGCTGATTTCAGAATAGATAGTATACTTGTCACCTAGTAATTTGAATTGTGTAGTTTGCTAATGTGAGAATGTTGTCTTTGATAATATTTTATCCTGTTTTCATAGAACAGTGGTTCCAGGTTTATTGCAATAAAAGATCTTAATCAGTTCATAGCATCTGCCCAAACATAGCCCAATGTCAGATTATGTAGCACTGTTGTCCTACAGGACATTAGAAGTCATCCTGTAGGTGGACTGCTGTACTAAATTCTTTATGAAAGATTTGGGTCAGGTGGAGAGAATCCAGAGGAAAGCAGTGAAAATGATTAGAGGCTCAGAAAACCTGCCATGGAGTACTGATTGAGATAACTGTGTTTCACATGACAGAGAGACTTTGAGGGGAGCTTCCAAGAGACTTCAGTGAGGAAGTTACTGTTACTAATCTCCATGATGTTTAGGACAAGAGGTAAAAAGCTTGAATTGCAGCAGAGAGTAGTGAGGGCAGCAAAGTGCTGGGGTAGACTGCTGGTGTGTGTGGGAAGGAGGGGGATATGGGTACAATTGCTGGATGTCTTCATGAAAATGCATTTGTCAAGAATGATAACATTTATTTAAATAAACATTTATGATAACATATATTTAACATCCCTCAGGACAGAGATGGGCTGAGTGCTGGTGCCTGCCCTCCCTAGTTTTTGTGCCCGCTGTTCCCCTGGGTCTTACACTGAACACAGACCTACTCCACTGTCAGTAAGGCCCAGGGAGAGCACTTCCCAGTAAGCCATAGAGAATGCTCGCTGCTGAAGACTTTAAAAGGCTTTATATAAGCCTCCATCTATTAACAACTCAGTGCGTTTTAACCTGTGCTCTGTAATCAGCAGAGACCTGCTTGATCTCAGCTCAGCAGGTATTCTGTGTGGTACTCAGGAAGCAAGATGTGGGGAAGGCTCTTGCCTTTAATTTCTTTCCAAATTGGACTTTATGAGACTTCTCCAAAAAGCTGTTACTCCAAACAAGGGGAAATACATTTCGAGTAGGTTATATAAGTACGCTACAACTGTAACATAAAATACCCTGCATAGCAAAAGAGGCACTTGAAAATTAATTTGAGTATGCAGGTGTAACCCTCAGGCTATTTTGGTGCTGAGTCAGTACCAGTTTAGTTCAAATATCCATTTTTATAGATTTCTATGATCTGAAACTCAATTCTTTACTGTGCCAAAGGGCACAGGTCTCTCACTGTAACCATTTGAGCAGCTTTGCAGTCTTAAACATGGAAATAGGCTTATCATTCTTTTCCTCAGCAAAGATCTCTCCCTTCAATTAGACTTCTTTTGTGGCTCTGTCAGTCTGAATTGAAATACAGGTCCTCTCCACACCTCCCGGCTGTAGAGCACATTCTCTGAAGAAAGTCCAGAGTTTAAGTTTTGACATACCAGTGCATTTTGGCTGAGTGTGTTCAGCTGCCCTGTGGGAATGGTGGCTTCTTCCTTTCAGAAGCATCCATGACAACTCATGCCCTGAGAAATTTAGGAGCGGAGCTGGGCTTCCGAAGCCCAGCAGCAAAGTAAAATACTATTCCTGTGTCACCTCTTGGCTTGGTTGGGAATATGTCTGCCTTTATGAATGTAGTGTCATTTCTTTCCCATGGCCTTGTTCATTGTGACTGGCCTCAATCTGAGTGAGAAGGAGGTAGGGTGGGTCAGATCAGTTTGATACAGGAACTGCAGCCACGTTTCCCTTAGGTGCAAAGTGGGGGATGTGGGGAGGGCAGCACAGGAGGTGGCAGAAAACGGCAAAAATCTTTGTAGTTTCTGCCAGCATCCATCTTGATGACTGAGGCTCTGTTACCTCAGTGCTGCTGTGCAGAGTGCAGGTGGAGATACCAGCAGGTACTGCTAATGCCAGAGAGTAGAAGATTCCCTTTTCTGCAAGTCTGCCTTTTGTTGCAGACTGCATGTGTTGCCTTCTGCATCCATTCCCCAGAGAATGTCAGGGAAGATGCCAGCCTGCATGGACCTGCATGTATTCTGTGTGGCTCTGATATTCTAGATCTGCAGCTGTTTTAGGCAAGCTGGAGTTGTTCTAATTGCAAGGCTCTGGCACGTGCCTGTGCTTGGCCTAGGCTGGGTGGTTATTACAAGCTGCATCTCTCCACTGCCTTGTTGGACAGCATAACTGTCCACAGTCAGTAGTTCCTGGTTACTTTGGGCATTCACCAGTAAGTTTCCATTTCCTTGCATGGAGAAGCAAGAGAGACATCAGACCAGGGATGAATGAGAGGGCAAGAAAGGAGTCTTCTGATTTAATGATTTAGTTATGTGCACCCCAAGGTGCACACAAGGTTTTTCTCTACCTTTTCTACTTTAAGGCTACAAGGTGTTCAGGGTCCAAGCACAGATTTGACCTGGTTGCTACCTAGGAGAGGTTTCTGTTTCATCTGAGGGAATATTTCTCTTAATAAAGCTGATATTAATGTTGTTGTTGTGTGCCTGGAATCTCTCAGATGGCATTACACTAGCTACCCCTCTGACAAGAAAAGAAGGAAATGAGAAGGAAAAGGAAAAAGAAGGAAGGTTATGGTCTATCTTTTGTTGGAGTTCAGGGCATGGAGAATACTTCTCTGCCTGCTTTGGGAAGCCCTAATCCTCAGCAGAACACTGCTTTTGACCTGCGTCCCTGGAGAAAATTACCAAGTCTTTGGGATGAGTTGGAGTCCACAGGTGTGTGAACTAGATAGCAGTATGTAGTAGTATCTTATCACAGGGTGAGAAATTTAGGGTTTTAGGATTTTAATGCAGGAGTATATAGGAGACAAGATGGAGGATTTTGGGCATTGCCTCATCTCCTTCTTGTTCTTCTTCTGCTCCATTTTCTGTAGTATTGGTGGCACAAAGCCGTTGGTTAGAGAAAGCAGTAACATAGGTGTTACATGTATAGATTAATAGAAGTTATTGGTAGAAAAGTAGAAACAAAGTATGTGTTAGAAGGTAATTGGACTAGATAGCTTTAAAAGACCTTGAATTTGGGTGTTTGGGGTCCATTTTGTGCCTTGCTTCTCGTACGCTAAGTCTGGTGTGCAGACGGCGTGCTGAACTACTGATAAGAAAAATAAACAACAGCCTGAAGTCCGAAAAATTAAGAGTCCTGCTCATTTTTCATCCTTGGCACAGAACTCCCAGGGGAACCCCCTCCAAAGGGCCCAGGAGGTGGGTTCCCAACTTTGTCAGTTCCACCAGAAACTTGATGGTCTTTAACTTGTTAGATAGACTGTATGTAAGCTGACATTCCTTGGCTTTAATACTGGAATAAAAGTCTTACTTTGTGCAGTTTGGTAGGTCTTTGCCTTTCCATATCAAATTCTCAGGGCAGTCAGTTCCTGTCTGTTTGTGTTGTTGAAGGAATTTTGTGGACAGTTTGAGCTGGTTTTGTCATTTAGATGACAATGCTGATCTCTGTGCTAAGCAAAAAAGAAAGCACTGCAGATTAGAGGCAAGTTAAGCCTGTCCCTGATGTAAATAGTGAAAAGGTAATCAGGCAAGAAAAACCTTACTGGTCTACCTGAAACCCTCAAACAAAATACAAAACGTGTTGTCTTGAATTTACTGAAGAGGCTGTGGCTGTATTGAACTCAGTTTGCATGAAAAGAGTATGCCAGCGTTTCTTTAAGGAGGCTAGTCACCCAGAAAGGTGAGATAATTTTTAAATGTTAACGTTGCGTTAAATGCCACTCTAAGTTTCTTTCTTTTCCAATCAAGTATTCTGTTTTGCAAAAAATAGTTTCTCTCTTCTGCTTTTTTTTGCATCAAGTCCAATAAAAGTGACGGCGAATAGCAGAAAAACTGACAACATGCATAGATAAGGAAAAGCTCTCCTTCCTATGTTTTCTATAAGTTCCAGTTAACAGGTATCAATCACAATAAATTATAAAGAAATTGAAGACAGTTGTGATACAGAGTGTATTTTATTGTGTGAGTATGCAGATAGGCAATCAGCCTCCCTCTTCATAAAGATATATGTTTATTGGAATTGAGAAACAAGGGGGCAGAGATGTACATCTGTAATATAATAATTTACAGCCTGTAAATTATTTATTGTATTTGTTTTAAATTGCAGCTCTTGAGTTTGAATGTTAAACATTTGAAACATAAAGGTATTTTCAAATACTGTGTTTTGCATCAAAAGCTATGAAGTTTGTGGGTTCACATAATTAATGCAGCTCATTTAACATTACCGGTAAATAGTCATGCTGTTGTAATTTAATAGATTATGATCATCTGTTCATAGCCTTAGATTTCTTTGGTCGCAGCTAGAAAGTGCATTAAACAGTGGGAATACCAGAAAAAAGAAAACCATAAAGGGAGAGAGAAAAAGGAAGGGAAACCAAAACTGAACAGAGATTTACAGAGGTGCAGAAATTAACACAGAGAAGAGGTGTGAGCTCTCATTTTAAATTGGTTGCAAGACTTTGCTGGTAAATATATTTACCCACTCTGGGGAAAATAATATGTCTGTTCCTTAAGTCTGTCTTCTGTAATTGTACTAAGTAGGTTCCATTATTTTGCTTTTCAGATTCGTCTTTCAGATACTTGATTTTTTGCAAGTATTTTACTTGTGCTTTCACAAAACTTAAAGGTGCTTTATCTAAAAGATCAAGTTCTCACATTTCTCTTGTTTTCTGCTTTTCTTGTCTTTATCTGGTGGCATAATTAAAATAGTCCATTTTCTGAAAAGTTTTGTGCACCTCTGCAATTTTGAATCTGGAATAATGGTGAATAATGAGGTCCAAGCCCAAGATGAAGTGCAAAGGTTTTGGAGGGCACAACTATTTCATGTAGAGAGCAAGCTCCTATTTACAAAAGTGAGTTGTAATTTAGTTTTAGCTGCCAGTCATAGTCTGAATCCAGAAAGATGGTGCAAAATCCTAACATGAGGATGCAATGAATGAGGCCACAGTGCTGATCTGTTCTTTGTGCAGTACTTTATCACTGCTGTTCTCGGTGCTGTGGTCCAAAACAGACCTGCACTGCAGCAGAAAAGGACCATTCAGCTCAACCGAACCTCTGAAGTGCCCAGCTCTTCAGTAGAGAAAACATGAATTTTTGGGCTATGTTAGAGGTGTTCAGTGATTTAGAAATTTCTGTTTCTGTACACAGCCTTTTAAGTGTTTCTCTTGGTAAATTTTGTGTTCCAGGGTAGCTCATTACTGTGTTTATTCCAGTACCT
>VWZP01009240.1:435000-477005 GCA_013396995.1 Dicaeum eximium
CCCCCCCCCCAATCAATTGATAGAGAGAGCAGTACTGTACGTAAGACAAAGAATTCATTTTATAGCTCAGCGATTTTAAGCGTTTTTTGGTTTGGAGATATTTCTGTATTTTTCCAACAGAACTTGCCTTTCCCAAGTAGTTTTTGAGGATAGAAATGTAGCATTTGTAGCCCACAGATTACTGTTTGCAAAGCTCTTTATTGGAGACTGGAAATGACACAAGTCTAATTTGTCTGGCTTGACACTGAAATTAATTGTCTAAATTGAGGAAGATATGGCTTGGGGCGAATATTGAAATATGGGTAAGCTATAGGACAAAAGGGAAATGTGAAAAAGAGGAATATTTGTCTGGAAGGCAGGTCTGTAGAAAAATCAGCTAAATGTTGAGCAGCAGCGTAAAACCAAATCAGATCTTAGGATTCCTTTTCCTTAGGAAAAGGAGCAGAGAATAAGAGAGGCCGTTGTTGTGCCTCTCTATATATCCAAGCTTTGCCCATGTCTTGAACATGAGTGTGGTTCTGATCCCTGTCAGAAAGGATATGGTAGCTATAAAAGAACTGGAAAAGAATCAAAGAAAACCATTGATCAAAGGTGTGATACATCTTCCATTGGAGATTACTATGTAAACTAGGACTCTGCAGTCTGGAAAAGAGAAGGCTGACTGAGATTTGATTGATATTACAAAGTCTGTGACACAGAGAGGTTAAAATAGGTTTGACACCCACACACCCAACTCCCAGTATAGTCTCTAAGGCACATTAAAAGATTAAGGCCCAGTTCCAAAGAAACAAAGAGTTTGCTCTTGGCGCAGAGGGCAGTAGATGCCTGAAGCAACTTTCTGAAGGATCTGTGGCTGAGAGCAGCTTATCCCCACAAGAGGAGGTTGAACAAGTTTGCGGAAGAGAAATTCATTGAAGTTTACTAAGTACAACCTGAGAAAACACATCTCTCTCAGGAAGTGACGAAATGGAAAAGAGTTAGATGCTGTGAGAATGTTAAGGGGAAGGATTTATATGTTTGCTGTGTTCTTAGTCATCTTGAGACATCTGCTTATGGCCAATGTTGGAGACAGGATGCCAAGCCTTTGTTCAATATATTCCAATATGGCTGTTCTTATGTTTCTTAAAGGGAATTTTAGAGGCTGATGTTATATTTGCACTAAAGATTTTAGCTTAAAAAGGAAAAACCTAACAAGCAATTTTCTAGTGAGAGGAGTAAAATCACTGGATGTCTGTGAGCAAATGGTGTGATAGACACCTATAAAGAAAGCACAAATGATCCTAGAAAGCTTCTACTATCTAGTGCTCCAGTTGTCTATATTCGCATGCAGAAGAGGCTGCTAGGATAGTTACAGAAACTGAGTGTTCTACAAAAAGCATGGGCTTTAATTGAATTACACACGTGGCTGCCATTACTGTGTATAATGCATCATGGACAAAATGCTAACTAGGGAAAAGACTGGTTAATGGAGCAAAGAATAATATTGGCACAAGAAATGAGCGTGTATAAACTGGCCATGGGTGAGTCTGGGGAGAAAAATGGGAGGAATCTCTCTTGCCATTTGAGCAGCAGAGTTTTGCAGGAGTCTTCCAGGAAGTGCCATGGGGTTTGAAATAGTACAAGTTTTAGGGATAAAAAGATGAAAGTGTTGTCAATAGTTAAAGTTCTGTAGTTAAACCAAGCTTGTAGAAGTCCAGAAAAATGGTGCAGAGCTCTTCCTTGGAGTTAGCTGCTCCAGGCCTCCAGCTGCTCCCTGCAGCCTGCTGTGAAGTTCTGCTGTCTGTGTTGGCTCAGCCAGATTTTGCATTGTTATTTAGCCTGTGTTCCTATCACTTCCTGACCAAGGCCTTTCTGGTCCTTGAGATAGCAATTTGGAACTCATCCATCCTTCTGTTTTCTGATCATAACCATCTTGTGAGGTGCAAACACTTGCTGTTTAGCCAAAGAAAGGGAAAAAAAAACAGAGTAAGGTACAATGCAGATTTTGGGGAATTTGTTTACAAGACCAGAAAATAGAAACAGTGACAGCTGTTAACAGCTTGAAAAAACTGTTTGTAGTGGTTCCTTACCAGATAAATATGTTCAACCTTTCCCAGTTTTGCCTTATGTTCTTTTTTTTTCCAAGCTGTTCATTAGTAAGACTAACAGGATGATGACAGATTGGTTTTGGACAAAGCCAAAACCAATGTGAAAAGTATGTTTAAAAAAAATTCCTCTGGTAAAATTCCACTAAATATGTTTTATTGTCTCAGAACAAAACTTTACAGCTCAGTGTCACCAACAATTAAAAATTTCCTGTGCTAGTATGTTTATTTACTTCATGCAGCCATTGCAAGAAAGGTAAATGATGTTTCTTTTGTAGAGACATAGTAGCTGAAATACCTGATGAACCTGTTTGAAGTCATGCAGGAAAGTTTTCCAAAGCCACACTTGTCTGTGAATTCAAGCAAACACAGTCAGGACACCAACAGAATGTATGCTTATTCTCTGAACAGAATAGGGGACTCTCTTGCGAGTTTGTGGGTTTTTGGTGATTTGGCTTTTTGTTTGATTTGGGGTTTTTTGTCTGAAGCGATGGAAAAAGGTCTTTTACTTGTCTATGGTTAGTATAAAATCTCTTCATAAATTTACGGGCTGTGTACGTTATATTTTGATTTGTTGGGTTTTTGAAAATTCTGTGTAGCTGACTTTCTAATCTGAGTTTAAAATTTTAAGTGTCGCTTTGCAGTGTCACAGGTGAAATGGCCAAAATTTGGATGGTAAGTTTAAACCCACACTCATTCTGGTAGGGGTTTGTTTTTTTTCCAAAACCAGATTTCTTATCAGTTGAATAGATGAGCCCTTGCACATCAGAAGGGAGAGAGAGAGGCTACACTGCTAAAACAGGTTCCAGGGTTACAGAGGTGAGGTTTGTGTGTTAGAAGTCAGGGTGGTTGTTAACATGTCAGCCTGCAGACAGGGGTATGCAGGTGCTGATCACTGTCCAGGTGTTAACACTTGGATCCACAGACCAGGTGTTAACAAACTCATCTTGGTGTAGCAAGTTAGGATACAGAACTGAAGGTGGTTCTCCAGTGCTTAAATTTAAAATCCTTTTGTGTCTTTGAAATCAATTTATGTATTTTATGAGTGTGGTAGAGGTGGAAATGTGCATGTGAGCTGCACTCGACCTCATAAACTGATTGCTTTTTCAATTGTAAACTGGTAGTTTCATTCAGAAACTTTTTAGAATTTGTGTTAATAATATTGAGTAATAATACTGGACAGACAGAATCATGCCACGTTATTTAGGATTCTGTAAGTAATTAGCAGCTTGAGTAATAATTATAATGGTTATGTGTATTGTATGCTAAGTATTACAGTTGGTTTATTCTTACTGGTACATTTGGTATATTTGAAAA
The DNA here is from genome assembly GCA_013396995.1 of Dicaeum eximium. Taxonomy (NCBI): domain Eukaryota; kingdom Metazoa; phylum Chordata; class Aves; order Passeriformes; family Dicaeidae; genus Dicaeum; species Dicaeum eximium. Next base: position 438,402 of record VWZP01009240.1, read on the forward strand.
TCTTGACTATGCGGAGCTTCTAGAGGCAGCTACTTGAGCCCTCTGCTGATGATTCTGTGAATAGAAAAGCTGCCCTGCAATATTAAAATACTGGCATAATGAGTCTTTTGGAAAAGGGAAGATAAATGTAAGCAGAGACTAGAACTAAAGCCTGTTCTGTTTAAACAGAGCCATGCCTCCTCATTGTTTTTAGAAATATCTAAAAAGCCCTCAACCCTAAGCCCAAAATCATAGTTGCATTAAAAACCAATTACCCTGTTTTGAGATATGTAAAATAAAACCCATTAAAAGATCAAGTTGGCAAAAAGGCCCTGTCCCAATGCCTTTTTTTGCCTTATGTTTTAACACAACCTATTTGAAATTTACTGCATTCTCTATTCAGACTGGAGCCATAACAAAGTTTAAACTAAGGGCAAGTTGCAGATAGTAACACTTGTCAAATCTTCTCTGAAGCTTTGAGAGTCAATTGAGGAGGTCTTTTACAGTCAGGCAATCAGGCAATCTGACTACAAGTGTTGTTGATATGCTTAATTCTGAGAAGCTGCTCAAAAGTGTCTAGTCTCTGAGCACTGCTTGGCATCGCTTTCTCCCTCATTTGTATGTCAGAGAACATTTTGTGATGTTTTTCCAAGTGTTTGATTATAATGTGAGTTATTGAGTCTAGAGCTGTTTATTAGGAATTGATAAGTATCACCATATCTTCATAATCACCACTGATTTCTGTGTAGTGATATTTTGGTCAGACAGTGGGGTTACTGCACCACACTTGCAGCTTTTCAAACCCTGGTTAATAAATCATGTCAGCTTTTCATTACCTAATGTATATTTACAGTGCTTTGAAAATCTGAAGTGTCAGGCAAGCATCCCATCTGAACTTTCTGAGGTGAGCCAGTACAGGAACCTTGCAGAACACTCTGATGAGAAATGATGTGATACTGCATCAAAGTGATACTGAGAGGGAGGAGTTAGGAGATGAACAGTATCAGGATGGGCTTTATGCATCTGGAATCCATGCTATTGCTATTACCAATACTCCTACCCCCTCCCCCCCAAAAAAAAAAAGAAAAAAACCAACCAACCAAAAAACCCAAAAAACAGACAAACAAAAAAACGAACTTTTTTCGCAACCCTAAATGTGTATCTGCATTAGCACAACACTAGTGCAATGTTTACTGCTTCATGAGCTTCCCTCTAGAGTTCTGGTCCTCAGAACTCAGCATCCTCACAGCTTCCTTCATCCTGCCTAAACCTTATTTTTCCTCTGAAAAAGGGTGACCTCATCCAAGCCAGGTTTGGGAGCAGTCCCTGGTGCATGCTGTCCCCCAAACTCTGGCAAGGTAATTCTCGGCTTGACCCACAAATAGATTGATGAGAGTTGGACAAATAGCCAAGTGTGAGAGCCTTGGCCGGAGGCTTGACACTTTGCCAGGCTGCATACCTTTGCTATTATAAAGTGTAGCTATGGAGTCACTGAGATGCTTCTTTGGTGTTTTCCAGATTCCTATTGTTCTTTTCCATGATGTCATGGACTTATTTCTGCAACCCAAATTTGGCGGCCATTGTCAGATCTGTCTCATAATAGAGCAGGGATAAAGGTGCATGGCCAGAAAATTCAGTAGCAGAGAAATTATTTTTAAAAAGTCATTAGCTTCTAAATAGCAGAGTCCTGCTGTGCCTTGGTACTCACTGATAAATGAATGCAGCATGTATGTCAAAATAAGAGCACATGAGAACTAGTGAGACAGGAAGAAAGCAGAAATGTGTGTATGATAATTAGGGCTGCATGACTCAGTACACTGGCCACCAGTACACTCCAGAGCTGGGGAGATCCAGGGCTGAAGGTTTTTCTTACAATTTCTCTCAGTAAAGAAACCAGTGAAAGTGAACTTTGCAAAGTCTTTGTGCGTTATTGCTGAGTGTATCCATAACAGCAGAACTTACAATTTTGAGTTCACTGCTCTTTAGCTCTTTTCCTTTTTCACTTCTTCTTCTTTTCTGTTCTTGTTTTTCCCTTAATTTTATTTCCTTAGATCTAACTGGCTAAAACCATGCTGTGGGAGACGAGCAGCTGTGTGGCAGGTATTTTTGCTCAGTGCAAGTCTCAACAGTTTCCTGGTAGCCTGTGTAGTATTGGTGGTGATTCTTCTGACTCTGGAACTCCTAATAGATATAAAGCTTCTCCAGTGTGAGTAGGAGGATTTTTTTGATTTTGATTTTTTAATTTTTTTTTTTTAAATTTTGATGAAATAAAGGCTTAACTTGCTGGGAGGTTTTTGAAGTGGGAGGATGTTGGGGATGTGTTTTCCCTAGCATTTAAATGATTACTAGGCTAGGTAAGAAATGTGTTCTTGTGGAAACCTGGTATAGTGAAGTCAGTCTGTTCCTTGTTGTTCTGACCAAAGCTAGGTCAAATAACAAATTCAGTACAGGACAAATTTTCAAAGGATACAAGCAGAGTGTACATGCAGAGATTCACATGTGTTGTCATTAGTACTTGAAAAGCTCCGTCCGTTACAGACATACTACATATGCACATAAGAATAATCTGTGCATCATTAATCTCTGATACCCATTGCATGTGGATAGACAAAAGTGATGAAGATAAATAGAGTACTTGGTGTTAACCTCTCATTAATTACTTCTGCTTGAGTGGATAAGAATTGAAATTACAGCCTTCTAGCTTGTAATGCACTGAAATGAGCCAGATTTTCATTCTCCTTTGCTAACACACTGTGAGTCAAATAATGGCTTAAATGGAGTATTGCTTTATCTGAATTCACTCTACACAGGTTCCACAATGGAAATTTTAATGCTGCTGTTTTGCTTCTAAATTAATTCTTTCCCCTACTCTTCTTTTCCACCATTGCACCCCTTTTTTTTCTTTTTTTTTTTCCTTTTTTTCTTTTTTCTTTTATGATACAAAGTTGACATTATCACAGACACCACCAACACTTTTTCCTAAGCTAAATGTTGAGAAGTAGCCTCTAGTACCTGTATGCAATCTCAGATGTGTTGAAATTGAAGCTGGGGTTCAGACATTCCCAAATGCAAGAGTACATACCACGAAAGTGTCTGGTGTCTCCTGTGGCAGCTTTAAACTGAGCAAACCAAATTTTTTATTCTCTTAAAGTCCTTTTACTGTTGCAATTTGTCAATTGATCACAGTGGAGTAAATATTCAGGTGTTGCAGTTATATTAAGATGACTTTAAGGGACTTCATTGACAATTGCAGCCATTTCTTAAACTCTGTAAGATGAATGTGAATGTGAATGACTGTGTGTCATTCCATGTTGTTGCTCCCCATTTCCACACATCTTTCCATACTGCACACACTGTTCAGGGCATGGCCACTCCGTTACAGCTGTTACTTTCTCTGCTCTTGCATCACTCACCGGTTTTGGATGAGGAAGCCCAGGATTTGGACAAGTCTGCCACTTTCAAAAAAATCAGAAATGCTAACTGTGGGTATAAGGAAGAAGCTTTCAACAATATTTATTGAGGTGTCAGTCACATCTTTCTGTTTATGTAGAGAATTTTCAGTTCCTGTAGAGACAGAGGGTTTTTAAGACACTTGATTTCTCTGAGTTTTAACAGTTTTGGTTACTCTCCTCTAGAAGCAGCCATTTTCTCACCATTTATTTTCTGAAGAACCTCCTAAAGAAAGCTTTACTTTAGGAATCATTGTTCCCCTGTGTGTCTGGTGTGTATGACACTGGTGAAAGCTCTGCAGCTTACACTTGTGCATGACCTACAAGTGTTCAGTTGAGCCAGGTGACTTCACTGTTCAGAGGTGGCCCCCCTACCTGAATGGATTTGCTCAGGACCATTCTACTTCTGTTACTACTTTACATTGTAACTAATGAATCTTGCCATGAGGCTTTTTTCCTTCACCAAGTTGGAATACCTTCTGCCTTGTTTTGAATCAGATAAAGGCTGTCTTGGTGAGGTTTATCTAAGTATTCCAGTTCTGCCTTGTAAGGGATGTGTGTCACTTACACTGAAGTTTTGAAAAACCATTGGCTCATAACTGTTTGTCAAAAATGTAATTTTAAAAATGTAACTGAAAACTAAAACAATGTAATTAAAAACTGTTTTAAAGGGTTCCTTATTCTTTATAAAACCAAGCAGTGCATTAGGATACCTTACAGCACATCACTGTCAGTTCTGTCCATAATAACAACTGCTAATCCATGCTATAGACTGTAATTACTTAGGAAGCCTTCCTTTATTAAAAGAAAACCAAAAAAACCAACCGGAAAAAAACCCCAAAGCAAAAGAAACCTGGTGTTTTATTTGGCTCTGACATTTTTAGAGTATAGTTTTTCTCTCCTGCTTTCAGTGTAGTCTTTGGTTGCATGATGCACTTCTCCCACGCACAAAGCTGTTGGTTTCATAGGTCAACACCACATTTGCAAACTGTAGGACACACATGCGAAAAGGTCAGAGACCTTTTAGGGTATTTTAGCACGAAGCATATTCATACCAGAATTAGAAATCCCAGAAAGCAAGAGACATAGTATATGTCTTTTGTTTTAGATCTCTGTTCTGTAATCAGGTTTTTTTAAGTCTGTCTTCAAAGCTTCTCACATGCAATAACAAAATAACATCACAATACCTTGTGATGTTCTGCAAAAGCAGAAATAGATGAGTATTAACTCACTTCCACCTCATTTAAAAAAAAAAAAAATTGTGGCAGGTTCCAGTGCCTCAGAAATACAGACCTTGCTATCCATTCCTCATCTTCAGCAGTTTGGGGGAAAAGGAACTCAGGAAATGCTATTAGTACTGCCCTTGTTCTGCAGTCAGCTGCAGCAGGTGCATGTGTAGAAGGCAGCAGCCCTTCCTGAGCAGCGTGGAGCTAAGCAGCTGCACTCCTGGGCTGCCCCAGCTGTGCCCTGGCTGAGCCCTGCAGAGCCGTGCAAAGGCAACTCCTCCGTGCTGCGGCAGTGCCTCAGTACACGGCGGGCAGGGCTTGCCCGAACCAACAGCATCACACACACCCCCCTGCAGTGTGTATCTGCTAGGAAATCAGGAACAATGTCCACTGAGAGCATGTGCTGCTGCTCCGAGCTGCTGTAGTGCTCGCTCAGGGTTTGTCAGGATGAGTTTTCATCCCGAATTCGTGGCTGCTGTATCTCTTTTTTGTCGCTAGGGGGCAGCTGGAGCCTAGTATGTCGGTCGAGCCCCGTCGGTGAGTCCAAAGAGTTTCCCGTTCTTCAGGCTGCCGGGAAGGAAATAGTGCCTTAGGAAACTTTATTATGTTGTGTTTTGCCGATTTGTTTCACCTTTAAGTAGCTCATCTGCTGCAGCGCAGCAAACGCTCTCATCAAGCCCTAAAAGAGCTTCAGCAGTGGGAATTCCAGTGGCAGGGCATACTCAGTTTTATTTGTATCCTGATTTCTTCCTACATCCTTTTCATCTCCTTCCCATATTAATCGATTCTGATTTTAGAATAAAAATAAAATTCTTCATTTAGTGTGTGCTCTGTATGTTCTTGGGAAGTAGTTTAAGTCTGCCACAGCCCTGCACCTCTATGCACACAGCCATTGCTTGCCTTACACAGTCATTCTCTGACACTGCAAGACTGCACAGGCTGCTCCGGTCTGTCTGCTGTGGAGATCGTAGACTCACAAGTACTCTGCAGGAAGGAAAGAATGTTTGCTCTTCATTCCCTTAGTGCAAACTTGGGAGGATGTGGGTGTAGGAATCGCTAGCATTTCAGTTAGTGGACCCTGTCAACTTTCTGCATTTTTCTGTCAGCATGAAATGTATTTTGAAGCCAGATTTGAGCACTAGTTTTTAAGCACCCATTCCAGACAAATACTGATCATCTGAGATGAATTGTCAAAGACTGAACACAAGGAGTAATGTGGGGATAGCAGAGCATTCTGTTTCCTTACTGAGGCCTAGATCTGGATTTTTGGGTACACAGGAGTTAGTCACACATCTCATACTAAAGCAGCGCGTGCGGTGAGAACATGAAGCAGTGGCAGAGCATCAAAGACCTGAGCTGTGTCTGTCATTGCTTACCAGCAGCAGGATCTGTTAAAGCCCCAGTGAAGAGCTGCTAACATGGTGAATGAGGGTGAGCAGCTGGCAGGGCTGGAGTTCCATGTCCATTGCATCCCATCCTCTTTCTGGTACTTCCATTGCAAAATCTGAGAAAGCAAGCTTTACCATACGTAACTTGTGGCAGTACTAATTATGCTAAACCTAAGTTGCACTTTGCTACTATAATGACCCTTCGTTGTATTATGTTAATTGCAGTTTCAAGTGCTTCCCAGTTTGCAGGAGTAATTCACTGGATCAGCCTAGTCATCCTCTCTGTTTTCTTTTCAGAGGTATGTATAACCAAAGTCTTTCACCACATACAGAACTGCAAAGTATTAATATGTTGCCACTGGAATTAGCAAGAGTTTTACAGTAGTTTGACTGTAAATAACGTAGCACAGTGTATTTTAAGGAAAAAACAAGCAAAAGTGTACTGTTGCTGCTTACACTTAGCAAACTAAAAAATATTATTTAGCACTGTATGTCAGTCGCTTAGAATTGGTAAGGAAGCATGGAAGGGGAGATACTGCCTTACAAATTATAATTGGAAATCTGCAGAAAGAAATAATTATCTCTGAATCTACGGGCACTGGACATGATAGTTGGATCCATTTGTTATCAGTGTCACTGGGTATAAAGTACAGGATCAAGATGAAGATATGTTCTTCAAGAATAAAGATCCATGGGAGTTTTGTACAAAAAGATCTGTTTTGAGATTGGAGTTATCTCCTCTCACAATTTATTAAGGTAGTTTCTATATTCCAGGTTGCTGCATATAGACCTAGTCAGAGAATGAAACAAATGGTGAATTTCTCTGCCAAAATGTGTATGAATGGCACTGCAGACATCCTCGAGGCCAGGGCTCATCTGGCTCAAGGAGGAAATTGGTTATTTCAGTTCTACTGGGACAGAGTACCCTCCAAAGTGGTTGAAGTTTGGTTCAGTGATTCAGAAGTATTTTGCAGGAAAAGAGTAACAGAAGTGTTTCACAGAGCCAAAAGAGTTTCCCCGACTCACCATCCTCATTTTGAATCTGCATTGGCTTTTCTCTCTTTATTAGATATTTGGAACTTATTTGTCTACGCGCTGTTCTCATTTATTATAAACTTATCACTCACTTCATTATCTACTTCTGTCTTCCAAAGTAGCTTCCTTCACCTTTGATCTTTGAATTTACATCAAAGAAAAATGAGGCCACAAGACAGCCATGTGAGGTGCACAGACCAGGGTAGATTTTTGGGTATGGATTCATTTGGCAGCTCAAGACAGAGGTGGCTCCACAGAGCAGCTGGATGTGCTTCAGAGACCTCCAGTCTGGGAAAGCGTTCAGGTGTACCTTTCCTGCTGGGTTTGTTGGGGTTTGCCTTATGCCAGGTTGAGTTCATGTTGATTTGTGTCTTTAAAGAGGAAAAACAGAGGGTATAATTTTCTGTCATCCAAATAATTTTTGTTTTCCAAGAGGTTACAAAATACTGCAAAAATTGCAAATAGCGCTTTTTTTAATACATCTTAATTTTATTTACTTCTTTGGTCCCTTCAGGGAATTTTTTTTTCCTCTGATTCCCATACCATGAGTCAGCTGTCTTTGGGATCATTTGTTGAGAAGATCATTCATTACAGTGAAATTCTGCAGTCTGTGGCTGTTCATGCCAGAATGATACTCCAGAGATGAGCAGGTTTAATTAGTTTACCTGGGTATAACAGGCAACTGCTGAGGATTGATGAGTCCTTCAGTCATTGTTTTTCAACTCAAAGCAAGGATTCAAGGTTTCTGGTGTTCAAAAAAGGTTGTTTCCATAGCAAGTACCCTGTTCTAAGTTTGGATGTTTACTGTTTATTCTGTAATTTGGTTCCCATTAGTTGTAAATATGTGTACACAATTCTTGAGGAAGGCCTCAACTTAAAGAACAAATAAAGTTGTAAAATACTTGTTAAGACCTATAAAACTTTCAGCACAAAATCAGAATGTTTTGGAAGAATACAACTGATTAAAGGTGGTGCTCTTAAAGCATTGCAAGTAATTGCAGTGGAGTTGAAGTTAAACAGGCACTGGCTTTCTGCTTGCTTAAAATGAGGGGACTAAGCGTGCCAGCAGCTGACAAATGCCACCAGAACAGCTGCCAACAGAGCTGAGTAGCTGATCTCGCAGCATCTTCCTCCCTTCCCTAGGCTTGTCTTATAGCCACAAGCCTTAAAGGCACTTTGCTCATTTTATACTCTCTGCCACTGTCTATGACTTTCCAGCATTAAAATATCCATATTCAAATGAAATGTACATCAGCTTTGTCTGCTTTTTTCCCAAGTATTTGAGCAGGATTTACTAGTGGTTTGTCTCTGTTTACATACATCACTATGATTTGTCTGTGCACCAAATGTTACCCAGATGTTAAGACAGAAGGGAGAGGCACTGGGGGGAAATCCCAGTATCAGCAGCAAGGCGAGGCTGGGGTTGTACCTTCTCAAGAGGGCAAATTCAGCCTTGGTATTAGTTGGCTTAGAAAAGGACATGGGAAATGTCACAGAGTTTGGATAAGTGGATTGAAGTCTGCTCTTAACAGTTCTCTCCCATTGCCACAAGAAGTGGTTCTGTGGCTGTTGTTCAGTTCTGCTTTTCTGCTAGGACTGATGATACTGTGCAAGAATGGAGCTCCTTGATACTAGCTGTTTGCATTGCTCTGTGTGTGCTTCAGCCAGCCCAGCACTCAGGCATTCTGCTGAAGGGAAGCACTTGAGTGCTTCCAAAACACACCTAATCTTGTGTACTCAAAGTCAGGCAAGCACTTTTTTCTGGCATCTCTGTCCAAAAAATGAGCTCTCAAATTGAGTAGAGTAAGTCTGGCCTCCCAGCTGATATACAATCTGTTTCAATAGCTATGGCTCACAGGAAGAAAAACTCCAAGGCTCTCCTCGTCCTATATGTTTAAAGGAAGTGTTCATAGTAACCTGCCATTTTTCTGCTTGTTAATAGCAACCCTTGAAAGGAATAAAACCTCCAAAGGGAGACTATGCTCTTAAGGTTCTGTTAGAAAAGAAAAACATCCTAAATGGCAAAACTAAGTAAAAATGTCTTTCCCTTAACAAATTCATAATTTATGTTAGAGAAACTCAGTTATGTTACTTTCGTTATATTATTTGTGAGTTTCAAAGTGCTGAGTCTTCTATTAATCTTCTGTAAGGTGTAATTTCTCTTCTGTGTGTTTACTTTCATTCCATGTACATACAGCTTTTCTCATGGTTCATAAATGCACTTCATTGCTGTATATTTTGTTTTCTAAATGGAGTAGTGGGGTCTAGGAACAAAGATACAGATTTTATATGTTAATATGATTTATAAAGGTAAATTTAGGCTTCTTTCTTTGCTAGTGTGTATAAAATAAATTTTAATATACTGGGAAATTTCTTTGCTAAAATTTCTGGCTTCACAAAGAGGTAGTTACCATGAAAAATGGTCCTGTAAAGTTCTGGGAATCTAGCTCGATGTCTGCCTGAAATGCCAGTCTGCCCATTTCATTTCCAGTAGTATACCTAACTTACAGTGTGCTCTATCAGTGTTTCATCTGTGCTTTCATCTCTTGATAGTGGCAGTGCAGCACCTCCTACACCACATGTTTCAGAGAGAAGTGTTGGTGCTTGTGTGACCATGCCCAGAGGGAGCTTGTGATGCAGGGCTGCCTAAGCCCAGTTCCTTGGCCACTCTGCATGTGTGGTAGAGTCTCTGGTGAGCCATTCCCATGCCTGAAAAGCCCTTTCAAATCTATACAGAATCATCAGTTGAAAACTCATTGGTCTTCCCCATATGCTAAGAATTAAGATTGTGAGAATATTGGGAGAACATAAGAAGAAATAGAAGTGCAGAGTTTGTGCAAAGGTGCATTTGGGTATGTGATGTCCAATATGGCAGTATTAGTGAGAGAGAACACTGTGTTTGTGTCTGTTCATGGCACCAGGCTTTGGCAGGGAATGATTTCTGTGGCACCACGAGCTGATGGAGCCCAGCAGTTCCAGAGTGTAGGACATGGGGTTGAGTTGTACTGGATAATGGTGACATGGGGTCTGTAGTTTCAGAGCCTTGGTTGAAGAGAAGCTATGTGAGGAGGGTGCCTGTGCCCTGGAAACAGAAGGATGTGTTTGTTTAAACATGCCAGCACCTTCCTCTGGGCTCTGGTGGCCTGAGGACAGTGTGTGCTAGGACAGCTCATGCAGCAGCTCGGTACAGGCACACCAGGAGATGGCAAAAGAGGATTCTTCTAAGGACTGCATGAGCTAAGGCCTCTGGGGGGAGTGACCCAGATGAGGGGGGTTATAAATTACAGATTGGGTACAAGGTGTTCTGGGAAAGCTTTCAGCAAATATTTGGTTTTATAAGATATGTCCAAAAGGCAAAGGCTTAATCTACAGAGTTTCTGGAGCCTCTGGAAAGAAGAAAGGAAAGGAGAGGGAAAGGGAAAGGTATCCTTTCCACCTGTCTCCATCCTGTCTATCTCTTGCCCAAGCCCTACGCCATCATGAAATGCAGAGGTGCTCTCCTTTGTGTTGTGCTGCTGGTCCCCTCCTGTGCTGCCTCCTGGTTATTTCATACTGCAGAGGGATTTGATGCAGTGACTCACTGAGTAGTAAATTGTATATTAACTGTACAAACAGAAAAGTACTTAAAATTACTTAATGTACTGTGCAGTCAGCTGACAAATGCAGATTGTGGGAATTCACACAGCTGGCTCAGCAAATAACTTGGCCAAGTTTCTCTACAAAATTAGAGAGAGAACCTGCAGCATCACACAGTTCATCATAGACTTCAGTGCAGACAGTTAATGTCATGTAAACATGTAAATGTGTGTCACCAGGAGACTTTGTCAGTTTTGAAATTAGATTTCTGTCTGAAAAATGGTTTAAAATTTTATCTGGGTTGACTTTGGCTTAAAGAAGTTAACAGAACTGTTCAGTCGTTTGTCTTTTATTTAGTGCACTTTACAGACTTTTATGTAATAAATTAGCTTTAGTAGAAGAAAAATATATTTCTGATATAACTAAAAAAGGACTTAAATGTTAAGGACTTTCTAATTAAAAGGTTTCCAGTCAAAAAACATTTATGCTTTCTTTTTCTAGTACAAAAAGCCAATCTGGCAGTACTTTCCTTTAACAGGAAAGTGCTCACACTGATAATTAATGTTTTTTTCGAATTTGTGTTAAAAAATGCAAAATGCCTGTGGTGTAATGCAAAACTGTGTGCATTTGCTACATGCCTGCACATCAGTAGGAGACAGCAGTGTTACTCCAGTTTTTCCCTTTTTCTTGTAGATTGTTGTACTTAAAAATGGTAGAGTTGTGACTAACACTGGTTTTGTCTGTGATGAATGTTTTACAGTTGGAATTCTCTCCCAATTCATATGCATCTTTCAGCTTGGTCCTTGAGCAGTAGGTAGGAAGTTTCCTGGATTATTAATTTCTGTCTCTCTGTTTTTTCAGATTCTGGTACACATCCTCATTTTTAAAGTTCTGTGCAGAGACAGTATTCAATCAAATGCAATATATATGTATTAGCTTGAAACATATTTTTGATTGCTTTGGAAAAAATACTAAAATGTTATATATAAGAAATAGCAATGCTTTTATTTGCTGTCTAAGCATTTATTATACTGAGCAATCAAGGAGGTGTCCAGTACAGTCCAAATTTCTTTGGTCCCACCTCCTTCTGGGTGAGAGCTGTGGCAGCAGCAGTGGATGTTCTCTCTGCCATGGACACACAGAGGCAGAGTGGGGACAGCCAGGGCTGGTTTGGAGCTGTGCTGGCACAGGCTGGCCCAGGAGCACCTCATTTGCCAGGCTGGTGCTCACTCGATTACCAAGGACAGACTGCCTTGCCTAGCTCTTGGCACTTCAGTGGTGATGGGGTTTTTTAAGAGTGACAGTGCTGATGCACAGCTTGAAGAGCTTCCCTACAGAATAAATGTTTTCTAAGCTTACCCCCAGTTGTGCCCAGCTGGTTCTGAAGGGTGCACCTCTGGGATGGGAGGAGCTGGCTTATCCCATCCTTACACTTGACCTTCCTGCAATGTCTGCTTGAGCTGAAAGCCAAGGTGCTGATCATCTGGGCATGTTTTACTGGACACCAACACCCAATCCTGCTTTAGATGTCTGCCAAGTAGACTTCCAGTCACTGCTGACTTGTGCTGATTCACAGCAGCAGAGTAGCAATGAAAACATTTGTGTTAGCTTCCAGCCCTTGGAACTGCTCACATCCATTAACGTGGCAGTAGCACAGTCTGATTTAAATGCTGCAGTCAGGAATTAAAAAGGCAGGAAGGAAAATACTTTTTTACATTCCCTCATCAGTCCAATGTTAAATCATATTTAGGATTGTGAGGCAGTGCTTCTGTTTTCTTTGTGCAGATATGCCTCATTTCAGTGAAAATATCTTTGTGCACACCTGTCCAAAGGAGTGAGTTTCACCCTGAGTATCTGTAAAGTTGTTAAGTGCTCAGCCATCCTGTATTAGTTGCTCATTGACCTGGCACTTAATAAATACTGCCTAAGCATAGCAGAGCATGAGCTGCGCTCTCAGCAGGGTGGCTGTAGGAAGGGTGGTGACCCGAGCTTTACAGAAGGCTCTGCTTGTCCTCCTGTGTTTCCCCATGGCTGCCTGCTGTGAAACCTGTACAGACCCCAGGTAAATGATACATCTGATCTGATCGGCTCACAAGTAACTTGTGCTTCAGCATTTTGTGCAGCTCCTCGGTGGGGAGTGAATTCTATGTGAGCTGCGGCTGGAGAAGTGCCTTGGTTGGTCAGCAGCACGTGTGCTTACACCTTGTGCCTATGTCAGATCACATCATGCTGGCCAGTTTGGGGTCATTAAGAGACTTGACCACCTGCTCTTGTGCATCTCTTTCTCCACATAATAAATAAACCTTGGGGGTAGAGGTTGTTATGGAGAGAGCCTTACTCCCATGTTGCATTTGTGAAGTGCTTTGGAAGTACAGGGGTTTTAGGAGTACAGACCAGCAGCATTGGCAGATCTTGCTGTCTGTGTACAGTATCATCATTTTTTGTAGAGGAAAGAGGATGCTGCATTTTGTCTTCTGTCTTGTGCCTCCCTTTCTCAGCCAGCCTTGGCCTGTGCCTTTGCATACCCCATTTCTGCGAGGTGTTGGCTGGTTCACTTTCCTGCTCCTTGGTGCTGGGGCTGGGCTCTGGAAGCACCATCTGCCCCACAGCAGTGTCTCCCTGGACAGAGCAGGGATAAGTGCTGTTATCCAGGTTTGCAGTGCCAGGAGAATGGAGCACAGTCATCCCAGGCCAGCTGAGGCAATTGGGCTCGTGGGGATTGGCAAAACCTCACATAGGAACACTACTGAACAATTTGCTGTTGTTGCTGTATGTTTGGCATAAATTCAGAGTTGCTTGGGATTTAATATTTGTATTTGTAGTGAAGAGGAGATACATGTATTCATCAGAGTCACTTTTTTCTGCACGGTTCTGGGCATGGTCACCCCCTCACATGTAGGCCTACTGAGCACTAAGTCATGCTGCTCTTTAATGGAGAAAGTAGCATTTTGTTGGTCCTTGTAGGGCTACCAGCTGCAGGTAGATTCCCCATGTCTGTCAAAATCTGACCTTGTTGCTGTTGGCAGGAAACATGCCTACTAATTAGGCTTTTATGTGAGTTCAATATCAATTGCAAGTTGACTGATGGATTTTTTCTTTTATTGTGTCTTCTGAAAGCCAAATTAAAAATAGGAAAGGTGCCATTGGATTTTTTAATAGGAATTCACCATTGGTTCATTCTGTGTTTGTTCTTTATTCCTCTTTTTTAACTGTTGAGGGTACTTATTGCTGCTTTGCTTCATAGAGAAGGGTCACAGAGATATTTTTTCTCCATTATTCCATGACTTTCTGGGATCTTATAATAAAGCAACTGCCTTGGACTCCAGTGAAGAGCATTTGCCCTTCGGGCTGATGAAATGTCAGCACCTTTAGGCATCAGGACAGGACGGGGCCTCTTCTCTTAGAAAATCAGTAAGCACTGGCATATCCAAGATGTCCAGAAAAGAGAATTTTCCTGCATTTTGACTAAGGGAGCCTCATGGTGGATCTTATATAGGCTTGGGTCAGGAGGGTGGAGAGGGTTGGTAATCTAAATCACACAAATCAGAAAGCAAAATTGTGGGAAGATGGAAAGACGGCTGAGCATTTGAACTTGGAACTTGTTTGTGGTGATTTTACTAAGTCAGTATGCTGGTTGGGAAGCCATGTCTGCTTTTTTAATGTAGAAATATAGCCATTTTTAGAACCTGATTATTATTTAGAAGAAATGTATAGTGCTTAAATAAGACAAAAATTATTCCCTAAATAGGTAAAGGACTAAATGTTATCTGAGACTGCAATAACATTGATAATCTTTTCTCCCCATAATCTATTTTACTAGACTATTTTGAGGATTGTGGTCCTTGGCATATGGGATTACATTGAAAACAAAATAGAGGTAAGCTCTCTCTTGATACTGTTTTCTAGGCAGCCCCAGTAAGACTATGAAGAGCTGCTTTAGGTGGCTTTGTTATTAACCTGGTGCAATACAGTATCTTTTAAGGCAGATAAATACACACATTCTTCTCATTATGTGCATTATCCATCGCTGAGTGATGCAGTCCCTTTTTCTGTGAGAGACTCAGAAGATTGCAATATTTGAAAATGTTTTATGAAGGGTGGTATTTTGGCCTTCTTGCTCTTTGTGTGACTTCTGTTGTTAGAGCTGTGCTGGTCTAACTGATGATACTGCTACCCTGAGATGTAAAAATTGTCACCTGAGTTTTATATCCCATTGCCATAACTGAGTTGAAATTAGTGAGTTAGTTGAAAAATTGCATGTAGTTTCCTGGTAGTAAATACTAGTTTGGCAAAATCCCCATTTTTATTGTGAAATTGTATATACTCCTGTAGAGAAAGAAAAGGAAATTTGTGCGTTATAAATAATACATAATCCCAGTCTGGGCAGAAGTCTGGAGATAGGGAAAATGAAAAACTCTTTCTTGATACTGCCTCATAAAGCACTACTTTGCAGGAAGAACCAGAAGACAATCTCAGTGTTCTTGGAGCATAAGCAGTCTGGAGACTTGCATATTTTTGTAATGAAGTTGTAAACATTTTGACTTGTTTTGCTGAAAAAATGAAATGAAACTTAAATAGTTGATTCAGGGTTTCTTATTATTAAGGCTAAAGGCAGCAGTTCCTGATAATTCATTTTGGTATTTTGGAATTGTGGTATTTTTTACTGCCCTTGAGTGGCTGCAGTAAAAAGTATTTCTTTTCAATACACTGAATTGCTATACACAGTTCTGAATAAGTGGTTCTTACAAAAGTCCATGCCCTGCCTCTTTATGCAAACAGTTAATCAATGGGCCTTGGCAGCAGAGGAGGGTTTCAACAGGAATGAGAACATGGTGCTCTGTTCTACTCTGCTGGGCCAGTGTGGGACAGACACATCACTGCTGCCACCTTGCTCTGAAACACATTTACTAGCTCATTTCTGTCTAATGCTTTGCACAGTTGCTTTTTCTGATCTAATCCCAATGCAGCCAGTGTCACGTAAATCATATGGATTGGTCCCAATTGTCAAACTCCTTGCAAGCCTTGCTGCCCCATAAAAGTGAGAGCAGGCAGTCTTTCTGTCTAGGTATACAGCCTTTCCCACATGTGTTGTGTAGCCAGGACATGGCCAAGAGCCATCAAGTCTCTTGGCTCCATCTTTTTCTACTTGTCTTCTTGATCTCTTCATTTAGATGGTAAGATCTATGGGCAGGGACTGCATTTTTTTTTGTTTTAGATGACATTATGCCAAGTAACAGGTAATAAATACCAGTGATGATAAAACTCTTTGGCTGTAATAACATTTAGACTATCACTTCTCCTTGGGGATTTTGGCCAGTATTTCCAAATACCTTTCTCTCCTCCTGCCCTTCCACCACAGTTTATCTCTCCTCACCTCATAAAAAGCACTGAGGAATTCTGTTGTGTTACCTAAAAAGGATGCAGCCTTTCTGTGGCTTGGCCACCTCTCATATCCCTTTCAAATAGGTGCTGTAATTGCATTTCATTTGGACAAAGAGGGAGTCCTTCAAGATTTCAAAAAGGAATGGCAGGGCTATGATTTTAAGGAAAGGTTTAAAAAACCTGATTTCTCTCCAGGTGTTTGATGGTGCTATCATAATCTTGTCCCTGGCACCAATGGTGGCCTCAACAGTGGCTAACGGCCCCAGCAGCCCATGGGATGCTATCAGCCTTATCATCACACTGCGGATATGGAGAGTGAAGAGGATCATTGATGGTGAGTGGGGACTCTGTGACCCCAAGCATTACCTGGCAGGCTGGGAAAAAGAGCTTTTAAAAATACAGAAAGATTAGTTGCTAACACTATTCCTGTCATTGTCCTTTCTCTTGTATTTTGCTAGCATTGAACAGAAGAGAGTTATGACTCCCATGGAGAAGAGTAGGTCTGGAGATCATGGCTGTATCTCCTGCTCCCTAGGAGCCTTTATGATTTATTGGTTTGTTTTCCTGTTAGGCACCTTCTTCCCATCCTCTGACCTGTAAAGTAAATCTCCTGACCTGCTTTATGTCTCTTGCCACCAAATGCCGTTCCTGATTCTGCAAAATAATTGATTTTCTGCTTGCTGATATTTGCTGCACCCTCCCCATAACCATACAGCCATCTCTGTCTTGGGACTTTCTTTTCAAAGTTTCTCTCAGTAAATGAGTTTTATGTCAGATTCCAGGAGGATTTTCTTGCCCTGGGGATTCCCAGCTGGAGGTGCTCTCTGCAGTGCTGTACATCCTGGAAATGAAGTGCATATTGGTGGTGTTTTGCACAGACCTCTGTGGGGATATACCAGGGGAGAAGAAAAGGCCTCAGAAAGTCAAGGTTGCAGAGAGCAGAGGACTTTAGTGTAGGTTACTGTGTGCTCAGCAGCTTCAGGCAGCTTAGGGAAATGAAATAAATTAATGGCCATTTTGCTTGTGTGTGAAAAATGAGAGTTAAGTTGTTATTTTGGGTTTAAATGCCCAGGAAACTGTATTCAGAGTTCAGGAGAGGTCATAGCCCTCTGATTGAAGCATAAAAGAAAATTTCAGGATTTTGTGTAGCTTCAGAAAATATTAATTGCAGTATGTATTGACCAGCTTTTCTGATCAGTGTGAGTTTGCCATAGTTAAGACAGGAGCAAAACTTCTAGAGTCATTCAGAAAATGTAAAGAAAACTGGGCTGTACCTTGTGAAGCTATAGAAGATAAATGTTGTTTGTTTCTTCAGAATATCTTTCTTAGTCTGCTGTGTCCATTAAGGACTGATTTCTTACCACAAAGTCTAGGAATTAAATGGTTAGGGCTCTAGAATAGTTATTTTCCTGAGGGAGCTCTGCTGTTCAGGTTTAGAGGGAATGGGACTGACTAAAGAGAAAATTCTCTTACCCTGTAATTCAGGAAATCTGTGGTAAACACTGGGGAATTACTGTGGTAAACACTGTACTAGCATGTAATCTGGGAAGAGTAGGCAGCATGCATTTCAGTTCAGCCAGGCAGATGGAGGTCTGACCAAACAATATCTAGACCCTGATTTTCCTATATTAGAAATCCTTCCCTGAAAAAAGTATTCTAGTGCTGGTTCTGTTAGAAATACACCAGTTCTCTAGATGCAAGTGAAAGGGATGATGTTCTTTGGCCCGTAAAGGTTTTCTTTCTGATAAAAAGCCAAATCACAGCTGGGTTGCTTTAAGTGTTATTTGTGTTTTCCAGCTTATGTCCTTCCAGTGAAAGTGGAGATGGAGATGATGATTCAGCAATATGAGAAGGCAAAAGTTATTCAAGATGAGCAGCTGGAAAGACTAACCCAGATCTGCCAAGAACAAGGGGTAAAGTTCAGTTATGTCTTTATTTACACATATCTTGTCAAGGCAAAGCAAACAGTTCACGTACTTTGCTGCAAGCTGAGCTTTGAGAAGTACCACTGGGACTTGTGTTGTGGGGTGACAGGTCTCAGTGCTAAGGAAGCATTAGCTGCAGCCAGGATATTGTCAGCATGATATTTGTCAAACAGCAGTCAGCTGCCTCTGCTGCTGGGCTTGTTTTCGGAGGTGAGGAAAACAAATGTGAGCAACAGAAAATAAATAGTTCCAGTATGTCATTTATTGATTGAGTACAGCTAGCTTGACATAGTACTAACATACAAAAGTCATTGTTGGAGACTGCCGCTAGTATTTGTAGGAAAAGGCTGTGCAGTTGAAAACAAATTAATTTCCCTGCTTGAAATGCAAAAGGCGGCTTCCCTGTAGGTCACTTAGAGACTCCTGGCAAGCTCAAAATGTTGCAGTAGAAGTTTTAGTTCCTGGAAGCAAGTCAAGATTTAAGACTCTTCTCAGGCCCCCAGATGTTCAGTGATTCAGTCTAGAGGTAAGGGAAGGTGAAGTTTGAAATACCTCTAATGACTATATTTTACATGAAAAAGGTGTAAAACCATTTTTGGGGCAGTGAGCCAGGAGTTTTTGCCATTTGTCATATGCAAATGAGTTCTTGACTAACTTGCTTTAAAGTAGAAAGCAGGGATGGATGTTGAGGCCT
Source organism: Dicaeum eximium (assembly GCA_013396995.1). Lineage (NCBI taxonomy): Eukaryota > Metazoa > Chordata > Aves > Passeriformes > Dicaeidae > Dicaeum > Dicaeum eximium. The sequence goes on from VWZP01009240.1 coordinate 457,056, forward strand.
GGGATAAGTGAGTGTTGAGGTGATCATCAGACCACAACAGGATGATCCCCAAGTGATCTACTTGTTTCAATGAAAGGGGAGCTATGAGATATAGTCTAAATAAATCCTGGAGATTTCTAGCTTCAACTACCACTCCTGGCTTTTGGCAGGTACTTTTGAAATACAAAACCATCAATATTTAGGTCCCCAACTGGATTTTTAGGTTTAGGTCCAGGTCTCCTGGAGCTCAGCCTAGAATTCTGAGATGAACTGCTGGTGGTGGTGAGTTGCATTGTCTGTGTGATGCATTAGGAAGAGCTATAGACACTGTGTCATTTCATAACGCTGGTTTTGAGTCACTCATATTAACCATGACAAAGTTCTAAACCTAAGGATTGGCTTCTACCAGAAATTAGTAAGTGCCAACTATATTGTCTTTGGTGGCAAAACTGCAGTCTTCTTCATAACACCTTTGCACGATGATACTTAGTGATTCAGATTCTGTCAAGGTTGTGAAATTGCCAGGTAAATGGTGTATGCCCCATTTTACAAGGGAGAGGTTATCCCTTCACCAAACCCATTAAGCAAATTGGTGATTTCTTGAGTGCTAGTGCAGTATTTTGTCTGTCAGACCATACTAAAGGTCTTGAAAATCATAAATTGTAAAACATTTGTTTTTAGGAGCTTTGCTATACAGCCAGATACACTGTCAATCTCTAGACAGTTTTTGGTGTTCTTGTTTTATAGTCTGAGTAAAGATGGGCTCATTATCCCAGGTGGGGTTCAGGAGCAGCTCTTGCTGCTCTTCATTCTGAGCCAGGTACTCCTGAATGTCTGACCAGAGTCGCCCTAAATCCGAGCTCTGATGGTTAAAACAAACTGTACATCAAATAAAGAAATACTGCATTGGGAGAGGAGTAAATTTGAGAAAACAGAGCAGGTTCTGATGCAGCTTTCAAGTGTCATCTGCTACAGAAAAATACAGCCTATAGAAAGATGACAGCATGCTAAATCCCTCTTACTGGCCTGACTTGCTGCCAAACAACTGTCTGAGCTGTATAATATCAGGTAAATGTACTAATTTGCTGCAGTTAGTAGCATAAGACATTGACACGAGTACTGCATCCTTTATTGGTAAATTATTAGCCTCATAATTCAGTCAAGAACAAGTTGTCAGCATTGTAATATTCGCATTAATGTGTGTACAGCATCTGATGGGAAAAATGGCTCCTAATAATATTTAATGTCCAAAATTCTGCCAGGTTTTTGCTTTTTCGTTTGATCATCTTTCCTGAGCTTTCTAAAGGACTGCTTGTTCATGGTGTTTCCATGTGCTTGTCTGTTTTTGAGGGAAGATTTGCCTGCAGTAGTCTGGCTGTGCCCAGAGCACAGCAGCAGCCAGGAGGATTCCAGACTGCCCTGTGTGTGATGGCAGGTGGGTGCTGGGGGCTGCACTGCTTGCGTGGGCAGAGCAGACAAGTCACCGTGAGGCAGGCACTGATTCACCCTGTGCTTCACCTTTGGAACCACACTGCTGATTTGCCTTTATTCAGTAGCTAGAGATGGGGCTGAGAACATTCCTGGGGGAAAGGTTTCCCAGCCCTTCCTTTTCTGAGATCCTGTGTTTGGTTTCTGCTATGTTTTTGTTTACTGCTTTGCTGCTGCTCGGGCAATTGGGGTTAGAATTCTCAGGGTCTGGCATATCCTGCACATGAAATAATCTTGAAAGTTTCAAGCAAAGTATTAATTTCATTAGAGGAATTGGGAAAAACAGCCTGTTTTGTTTGGGATTTAAAACAAAAATAATTGGTGGTGGTTCTCTGAGAAATCCCATGCTGATTTGAAGCTGGTGCTTAATGCTAGGCAGACAAGACCAGAATTTCTGTTTTAAAAATTAAAAGCAGGAAAGATACAACCTCCCTTCGTCTTTTTGAATTCTCTTTTTGTCAGTTCCGGGGTTTTTTTGACCAGTGATGGCGTATCACAACTATGAAGTACATTTCCATTCCTGATTGACATTGGAGATGTACTTTTGCAAACATGGAAATTCTTTCCACATGTTGCTTTTTAGCTAGCTGTACATCTGAAAAAAATATATTTATAAATTATACTTGCACAGACCACCACTTTGTTCTCTGTAGTACCCCACTGCAACTGTTTGAATAGTTTGCCTTTTATTTATTCATTCTCCATTGGCCAAAAAACAGGTTGTTGAACAGGAATGGAGCATGAGGGATTTCTAAAAATGGGTAAAGGTAAAAGGAAAAGTCTCACTGTAGTCACTGTCAAAAATATGCAGAGTATATTGCTGATGGTTTTGTTTTATCAGATTAACTTAAATTGCAAAACTAAGTCCTAAAGTTTCATTAGCTACAAATTCCAGTCAAGGAAGATTGCTTTTTCCCTCTGGAATCACCTGTAAATTAATTTCCATTTGTGATAATAGATATACTTACCTGATCTTTTCTGCTTAGCTTTCATAAGAGTAAATCAGCTGAACACAGCCCAGCCAAGAGTATGTGCTCAGCCTTATCACACCAGAGCTCCTTTTCTGTCAGTTGCTATAGAACTGGGGTTTCCATCATTGTTAACACTGCAACAACTATGGAAGCTGTAATTTCTTTTTTTTTATCTTGGAATATAATTTGTAGAACAGCTGCCAGTTTAATGACAGGGCTCTTTAGTTGGTAAAATTACCTATTGGAGAAATAACGTATGCTATCCTCTCACAATAATTTTATTTCTAACTACTAGTCATTTTCTTGGTGGATGGAAGGCAGCCAAGGTCATCCTGTGTTTTATTCTACCCATAAATCATTAGTTTGTAACTGTCTCCTGATTTTTATTGTTACCAACAATGGCTAAACTAATGGAAATAAACATTGGATTGTATCCCAGTGGCAGATGAGTTTTAGGGCAGGGCATTCTCTACAGACAGCACTAATAGAATTCAGCAAAGTTATTGCTCCTGCATTAGACACAAGTAAGCTTCTGGCTAAAATGTTCATTGATCTCTCAGAAACTATGTCAATCCTACTGTTGTTAGACCATTAAAGGGGAGTACTCCATGATTCATTGCTAAGTCTCTTTTCGAGTCTTACATGCGTATTATAAAATATCAACTAGGATGGGTGGCCCACTTAATAAAATCAGGCATGTAAAAGGAGATGTTATCTAGAGCTCTGGGTAGGTCTGTCAATTTACCTGCTTAGAAATAATCACCTAATGCATTATTTGAGTGACGAAGTGCACAGGAGTGCCCCATAATTCTTTCTGGTTTGTTTCCTGACAAAATATTGCCAGGTTTGTGCTGCAAGAGGACATGTAACAGATTTTGAAAATGGTAAGTTTAAATTTCCCATTGATGAACTTTCTCTTCATGCCAGACAATCTAGTTACTCATTCTTCTATAAAGCGTTCTGTATCTCCCTTTTTCTTGGTGGTAAGTGTATTTTCACATCAGCCACATATGTTACACCTTTGTTGCTGTCTTCAGCTCCATTGTGGTGGGGTGTACCCAGGCAGTTCTCAGAGGTGCACAGTGACAGTACACAAGCATGGAATGTGCAAACTTCCCATGAAATACAAGAACAAACATTTGCATTATGAGAATAGGCAAGCACTGGAGCATCTTGCCAGGGAGGTGGTGCTACGTATACACAGCCCAGAGATAGTCAAAATTTGAGAGGACAGGCTTTCAGCAACCTGAGCTAAATGGAGCTGCTTTAAGCAAGATATTGGATTAGATGGCCCTCCCTGTTCCATTTCAGCTTAGATTATGCTGATATTCTATGCAGTTTGCAAAAATATTTTTGCTGTTATGAAGTATGTTGGAACTTACTGGTAAATACCCACCAGAAGCTACCAAAGTATGTGTAATTAAGGAACGTGAATGTTACAGGTGTCGGGAGGTGGTTTACCTTTGTCTCCTTGGTCACAAGTTATCTTCCACACAAGAGCATTTTTTTGCTCACTGGCTCTCTTTGAGATTTGCAAGGTTCTTCCACAGAGCTGATACGTATGAGTTAATTTAAACAAATCAAAGCATGTGTTTAAGTTTATATAACTTTTTTTTTTTGTTGTCCTCTGATGATACGTGCAACGTGCTCCTGCCCTACAGGCTGAAGGAAGGATCGTGTACCTGGAAATACAAACTGTGGCTTCCTCAGTCTAGCTGTGCTGGTCCAGGTGTACACTCAGAGAGCTACATCAGCTCCTACTGCAAACAAATTCTACATGTTACCTTGGCCCAGAATTTCAACTTAAAAAGATTGTTATATATACCTCCTAATGATTTATTTTAGCTGCTCTGGGCAGTCATAGCAATCTCATTAGCTCTTGTACATATTAGAACTGCCTGAGGTCAGTGTGCAATATAATCTTCAGTAGATAGAAGCACCTAAAACCTAATTAGTTCATGCAGCCTCTCATTGCATTTTGCCTGTAAGGAACACGCCCTTAGACTTAACCTTTGTTTTCCGGGGTTGCTCTGAGTGGTTGACACTGTATTCCAGAATCTGCAGGATCCTGGGATAATTGTTAGGAAACAATTCCTACCGAACCAGTTGCCTCTGTAGATCCATGCATTTTATGAAGAAAAATTCTGTTTCTTGTCTGTGACGGGGTCATCAGTACCCGAGTTCAATGTCTGTGACTGGGTGACACTGGCACCCAGATTTGGTATCTGTGAGAGGGTGACACCAGTGCCCAGGTTCAGTGTCTGTGACAGAGAACACTAGTGCCCAGATTTGGTATCTGTGAGAGGGTGACACCAGTGCCCAGGTTCAGAGTCTGTGACAGGGTGACACTGGTACCCTGGTACCTGGTCTGGTGCCTGTGACAGGGTGACAACGGAGCCCAAGTCCGGTACCTGTGACAGGTGACACCGGAGCCCTGTTGGGTGTCTGTGACAGGGTAACACCGGAGCCCTGTTGGGTGTCTGTGACAGGGTAACACCGGAGCCCTGTTGGGTGTCTGTGACAGGGTAACACCGGAGCCCTGTTGGGTGTCTGTGACAGGGTAACACCGGAGCCCTGTTGGGTGTCTGTGACAGGGTAACACCGGAGCCCTGTTGGGTGTCTGTGACAGGGTAACACCGGAGCCCTGTTGGGTGTCTGTGACAGGGTAACACCGGAGCCCTGTTGGGTGTCTGTGACAGGGTAACACCGGAGCCCTGTTGGGTGTCTGTGACAGGGTAACACCGGAGCCCTGTTGGGTGTCTGTGACAGGGTAACACCGGAGCCCTGTTGGGTGTCTGTGACAGGGTAACACCGGAGCCCTGTTGGGTGTCTGTGACAGGGTAACACCGGAGCCCTGTTGGGTGTCTGTGACAGGGTAACACCGGAGCCCTGTTGGGTGTCTGTGACAGGGTAACACCGGAGCCCTGTTGGGTGTCTGTGACAGGGTAACACCGGAGCCCTGTTGGGTGTCTGTGACAGGGTAACACCGGAGCCCTGTTGGGTGTCTGTGACAGGGTAACACCGGAGCCCTGTTGGGTGTCTGTGACAGGGTAACACCGGAGCCCTGTTGGGTGTCTGTGACAGGGTAACACCGGAGCCCTGTTGGGTGTCGGTGACAGTGTCCCCGTGCCCGGTGTGTCCCGGCGGTTCGTGGCGCGGCTGCAGTTCCCGCTGCGCTCGGCAGGGGGCAGCAGAGCCGCGCCGCGGGCCCGTGTCCCCGTTGGGGACGGGAATTGAGCGCCGTCAAACACAAAACTCACGGACTGTGCCCGGAAAAGATGCGCGGCCGCGGGGACTTTTAGGACTGACAATAACCTGTGCTGTTTGGAAATGGTCGTTTCGTCCCCAGGAACTGTGAGTGGGCAGGAGGAGTCTGGGCTCTCCCCCGTTTCTGCTGTGGCCTCCTCCTTTACACCTGTATAACACAGTGATGCATTCAGGCTTCTGATTGTTACAATGCTCAGCAAATTTTTGTCAATGCTGAAGCTCCTTAAATTGGATCTGATGCAGACATAGTTACTAAGCTGACTTTTAGCTAGTTCTGTCTATTTGTGTTAAAAAATACCTGCCAAGTTTTTTGTCTTGCATGAAAAAAGGAAATCATACCATATCTCTAGGCTAGAATTAAGCATTTCAATGACGGTTATTTCTTCTTCTGACACATGTGAATGTTTTTGAAGGGTGAAATGTAGAAAAACAGAAATTATGTTTGAGGTAGACAACATAAAACAAATCTCCAAATTTCTTTTTTACCTATCATGTTTGAGTGCTCTTCTTCCATTAAACCAAGGGAGTGTCTGAAAAAGTATCTTTCTGTCTTTAAAGGTGTAATGTAAGGTATTCTTTGTGATTCCTTGTTTTTTTCAAGTCAAGGATAAAACCTGAAATTCCATACGTTCATAGTGGCACAGGCACCTTGAACCTCAGGATGCTTAAGGCTGGCTGGGAACAGAGTTAGCAGTGCAGCTCTTCCTAGCAATACACAATAACAACTCACAGGAATCTGCCATGGAGGCTTCATTGCAGGAAATTGGGGAGCAGGGCAGTATTTTGACATTTGCTGATTCCACCTGACTCCTGAATGCCACTGCCAGAAGACATTTGGTTAAAAGCAGTGAGCGCTTGCAGCCAGCTGTTTGCAGCTGCCAGGCCTCTGTGCACTGAATTGCAGATGGAGGAAAAGCTGTGTGCTTTGTTAGAGCGCTGGATTAGGTGCTTTGAATGGGATCTGGAAAGCTTGAACAGCCTTTGGCTTTCTAGATTTGAGTCTTGCAATGGGCCTTCCAGTTACTGTAGTTCCTTCCCAGATGCTCTGGAAAGCAGATCGTCTCCAGGTGTGGCAAACTGGAATCCCTTTTTCTTTCCTGAATCTGTGGAAATTCTGTCTGGTTTCCCCTCCGCAGTGTTTGCACCACATCTGACTGCAGTGGAATGAATGGGGTGTGGTGATGGGTTCCAAAATCTGCCAGTAAAGCAGATCTGAGTCACATCTGAGGAGTGAGAGGCACAGCCAGGTGCACTCAGCCAGGGCTGTTCCACACCAGTGTTCCAGTATGGAGGTGCCAATTCCATGTGTGCTGTGAGTGTGGAGTGGCAGCTGCCATGTCCTCTTGCTCTGCCATGGCTCTTCAGGCCCTGAACCAGGGGAGGCCCAGCAATGCCACATTTGAATGTTTGCCTGTTACTCACCTCATTTGTGTTTCCCTCTCGAACTGTAGAATTAGATATGACTTAGTCACTGCTGTACTACTGATTTTAAGAGTAGTTCCTCTTTTAAAGAGAAACTCTTCCTTGCAGCCCCACAGCTGTGCTGTGTGGCACAGGGAGTTTTGTCCTGCTTATGTAAGGGTTTAAAATGTCTCTGCAGCCTGTCCAAAAAAACTGTTTTCCTTCTTGCATTGTGGAATCTGCATGGCCATCAAAAACAAAGGAAATCTGCTGTTTCCCTCAGTCAGATTCTACCTGGTAGCTTCTTTTTTTCAGGTGTCTGCTTTATAACACCGGTCATTAGCAAATTCTCTTGTGGCTGCAGAAATTCTTTAATGTGTTTGAGAGGAATGACCAGAAAAGTGGTAACCTTCCCCAGGGTTTTCTGCACACTGCTGAGTACGGAAGATTTCAAGTCAGAAGAGTACTGTAGTATTCTCCCCTTGTCTAATTAGTGAGGGAGGACCATTCTGGGTGCTGCTCAGAAAACCTCCCCTCCACTGGAAGCCTCATTACAAAGTCTAGTTAGGGATATGTGGCATGAACCTAACTCCCTAAATGCCTGTTAAAAGTGGTCTCTTGCTATAAAGGTTCCATGAGGTTGGGCAGTAAGACTTGTTAAAATTGTCCAAAATCTTAACTTAAGGACACAGCTGTGCAAAATAGAAGACCAGCATGAGGCAGTAATTGTCTTTAGCTTATGTGAGCAGTGGTCCAGCTCACACCTGCTGTGGGAGAGCACCACCAGCTCATGTCCTGGCTCAACCACACTATTTGTTTTACCTGTAGTGTATTTATTAGACCTGTAGTGTTTAGTGATGAGTAATAGGTCCCCAGTTGTAGCACATAAACTTGATATCAATTTGTGTTGTTGTTTTCTCCTCTAGTTTGAAATCAGGCAGCTGAGGGCCCACCTTGCTCAGCAGGATTTGGACCTGGCTGCAGAGAGAGAGGCTGCACTGCAGGTCCCACACATGCTGAACAAACAGAGCAGCAAGAGATACAAGGTGGTGGCCACTGAAGACTCGGATGACGAAGCCACCGAGAACATCACTGAGCTGCAACCTGCACAAGGTGAGTGCTGCCTGTGCACAGCAGATCCCTCCACAGTAGGATCCCACTGAACACCTACACTCCAGCAGGATTGATTGCTTCCCTGCAGGCTGCAGTTTCCCATTGCTGCAGAGAGGCTGCATCTGCTCTGAAGCGGCAGGAGCTGTTTTATTTGGGAGCAGGTTTTAAACAGAGTGAAAGAAATGACAGAGGAAGAAAATGGCTATGATGTACCTTCCCAGTGTCCTCATTATTAGATCCATCAAGCACTAGAGAAGCAGCAGCCAAATGAAAGTTGGCCAAAGGATAATCACTCAGAGGTAAAAGCAGGGAGATTGGGAAGAACGTTGAAAAATAGTTTTGGTCTTTGACCACTTGTATTTCTGTGGTTTGGAGAGGACTCCTGCATCAGTTGTGGGGCTTGCCTTGCCTGGAGGCTGTGCTCTCATCAGTTCCCTAAAGCTGCCAGTGTTGGGCAGGGCAGCACTGGTACCAGGAAAGGAGGGAAGTGCAATGGGGGGGCATCATGCTTGCATGTCTGAGTGCCAGGTGGCCATGGTGAGGAACACTCTGCTGGCTCAGGGTGTCTGTTGGGCAGCTCTGTAGTTCAGGAGATAACAACAGTTAAATCTACGTGGATCAGATTTTATTATGTAAATGCTGCACTTGAATTTTTTTCTGGAAAAGACAAAGCTCCTTTCCTGTGATCCACCAGCCCTTCCAGTGGAGTGCAGAATGTCTCCTGGTTTAATGTAATATTCCAGAGGAGACAACACTTTCTGCCTTAGTGGTATGTATGTCTTCCTTAGGCATATTAGCTAAATTATTGTGAATCTCTTGGAATTAGAAGTTTGCACAGTATCTTTATGTTGGTCAAACTCCTTAGAATTCAAGGCACAGATACTTCAAAGGCTGTTAGGCATTTTCAAATTATAATCCTTTCCTTTCTCTACAGAGTAGTGAAAGCATGTAGAAAATTGTTTTGGTTTTTTCCACTTTATAATATCTAAGCAGTAACTACAGTAAAACCATTAATTATTCCTGATATGAAATTGTATTTAAAAGCAGACAGTTGAGCAGACTGACCCCTAAAATGCATTTCCCTCTTTTTCGTAGTATTTCAGAGGTTTCCCCAGTGGATATGTTATAATTTATGCATGTGTTCCTTGCGGGTTATATTTGGAACTGAAGAGTGTTGCATAGATTGTAAGGAGGCTTGCTGAAATTTCAGTGCTGTGGAGGTTGATCTGTGGAATGAGGCAGGAGCTGGACAGGAGAAATTCCCTGTGTTCTTACAGCAAGGGCCAGCTGTGTGTGGCCGTCCGTGATCACATGGGGCTGTGAGCACAGGGCGCAACTCCGACTGCATGAGACACCACACACCAGCAATGGTGTTCAGTGTGCACAGCCCAGGGCACAGGCAGTCAAGGCAGAGGATTTCACTTGGCATTTCTGGGGTTATTTTGCAGTGCTGGGTAAGGGGTTGCTTCTGTGTAACTTGGAAATCTCAGCTCACAGCTGGAGAGGGCAGTTACCTCTGGGCAATAAAGATCCTGGGCCAACATTCTCAGGTTGAATTCTGAATTCAGAATTCTAAAGATTCTGGGCCTCATTCTTCTCCCTCCCTATCTCAACTGAGGCTTTCTTCTCCAGCTCTCCAGCACCAGCTTTTATTCCCAATGTTACAGTGGCAGTTGCTGCAGCAGCTTTCACCATCCTCCCTTTGCCATGCTGGCAGTATCTTCTCATTCTGAGCCTCCTGAGCAGTGCAGGTGTCAGCCAGAGCTGCCTGTGCTGTGCCAAGTAGCATGGCTGAAGGTGCCTCTGTGTCCTCTGTGTGGGAAGGGCATGTGCAGTTGGTGGTGTGGGATCTCCCATCTCCCCACCTGCTGAGGCATGTGAAATACTCAGAGATGTGGCTCTGCAGAGCACAGGCAGACAAGAGAATTACTGTACCCTCCTGCCTTTCCTGCAGTCACACTGGCTGTGCTGCCTTCAGGGCTTACCACTTGCTCTGCCTGGAACTTCAGCCACCGATGTTTTAACGCCTGACCCGTGGGTCAAGGGTTCTATCTTACAAGTGTACCCTGTGTGTCAGACAACGTTAGGGATTGCTTTGCAACTGTTTTCTCTAAGCTGTGTTTTTCCTCCTTAAAGATTGCAGAGTGAGGGCTGCAGCTAATCATTCTGAGTGCCACTTGGCACTGGAACATACCTGCCATAGCCTATTGCACTGCTAGGGAGAGGAGAAATGAGGGACCAGGTCACTTCCACTGTTGAGAGGAAAGCAGCAGTTCAAAGCCATGATTCAGCTATTTGGAAGAACATGCTCTGATATGCTGGTCTTTTATGCTCTGGCAGACATTAGCCCTACATACAACACCTGAGGCTGAGGGATGGAATGGAATGCATGTGTTTTTGCCAAATAAAACTTTATCAGCCTTCAAAAAATCACTGTCTTCAGAGAGTTCTGAATTCTGCCAAACCAGCAAGCTTGAGTTGGCTAGAGAACATACTGCATGAGAAAATGGGATATTCCATTTCAGGCTAATCTTATTTCCCCCATTTATATTGAACAATGGAAACATTCAGTGCAGAATTCTTCACCATGAAGGGCTGATGGAATAAGAAAGCATTGAGACTTTTTACTCATTTCCCTACCTGGAAGTTTTATGGGACAGTGCATAAGTTAAAGCTCCTCAGGGGCAGCTGTAGTTTGTCTCTGGTATTTACACAGGATTTTGTGCAACCATTTACTACAGCATTCAGTGAAGTAAGTCAGGTAACCCCAGTATCACATGGTATGTGCAGCCCCTCAGGGAATTTGTGTAGAGACACACAGTGACCTGCATCAGGAGAGCTGTGTGTGTGCTGGCTGATTTGAGAGTTTGCAATTGAATGTTTTCACCCAGATTTTCCTTCAGCAGATCTCCTGCTCTTTGTATTTAAAGTGCCTTAGTTTAAAGGGCAGGTATGAGACCGGGAGAAGCAAGAGTTCTGGTCAGATGGACAATGGGCTCTGAAAGAGTCCCATAACTCCCCAGCTAACATTTCATGCCTCCTCTGAAGGCCAGTCCTGTGCTAATTCTGGGAACAGTGAGCTGGTTGCTGCTTCCCACTTCTGTAGAGCAATTCACCAAGAGACCTCCTGACACAGTAGGAATAACACTGTGGAAAGTATATGGATATATGCCATTCCTAATTAATATGGTAAAGAAGCAGGTTTTTTTCCACCTTTAATTTGCTTTGAATTGAGGTTTTATTTCTCTTGCCAAGAATTTTATCTCCAGAACAGACAAATGTGAAGGCTGAAACAGTTTTCAGCCTGCAAGTCAGGTACCAGTATCAACAGGAGGAAACAAACAGACCCCAGAGAAGGGCAGGGCTGGAGGAGCTGCAAACCCACGGTAGAGCTCTGACATTTGCAGCACTCTCAAAGCACTAAAGCTCTGTTTGTGAAGAGCTTGGGCTGAAAGCTGCTGCCTTTGAGTGCATGGCAGCATCACTAATGATGTTCTGGACCATTGTGGTCAGCCTTTCTCTGAGAGCAGGGAAATACCCTGAGCGCTCCTTTCTTCTTCCCAGATATGGTTGCCGTTTCACATAATGGCAAATATCATCCTGTCTATTAATCTCTAAATTATAAAGGATGTCCTACCCCAGTAAGTAATGTACAGTATATAACTGGTCATGGTGAGAATAACAGCTAATGTTTTCTTGTTCTGCACAAATCATTTTTAGTGTTTGGTATACAAAGTTCCAGGCTTCAGGGAATGCCAGGTTCACAGTGCCCCCCTCTAGCCATTAGTACTTTCTTCGAAAATTTATTTTTCTTTAATCTCTCCCATAACATATGAATTAGAGTCCCTAGTGGAAATTCCTCATTTTCCACTGCATATATCATTTCAGTTTTTGAAATTCTACAGTACTGCCATATTGTAAGATTAATATAGCACCTTTCTATTCCTTTGAGCAAGAACTGGAACTTCACATCGCCAAAAACCTTTTTTTAACTGTTCTGAGCCATATTTCCGTTTTTATGGGGTTAGCAGTAAGTCTTTTGCTTTGGGGGACTGCTGCAATTTATAATAATGCTTTAAAGAAAAGTAAAGCTTGCCCTCCCTGTAGGTACCCACTGTTCTGTAAGTGAAGAAAGTAGGATATTGGGAGTGGAGCAAAAAAAATTCTGGAGCTTCAGAGGGCTTCCCTTATGATTATTCATGAGCTGTCTGAGAAGGCAAAGCAGGGCACTGGAAAGGATTTTCTCCTGGAAAGGATTTCTGTCAGTTGTTCCTTGCAAGGCAGTCTGAGCTGGTTGGATGCTTTTAAACTCGAAGCCAGTTCCTTTGGTGATCATCTGTTAGTGCTCTAAGAGAACCCTGTTAGTGCAAAACAATAGATAAAAAATACTTTATGGTTATTTTCAAATGCTGAAATGTATCTACTTTGAAGTCTGCTCCTGGAAATGGAGTATCTAAGTACACACTACTTCAGCTTGACTTCTTTCTAGGTGCCTCTTTCAGGTTTTGTGGTTCTCTGTACACTGACCAGCCAGGCAGGAATCAAAGGAATTAAACCTTAAGCAACACTTAGAGAAATGTGTGTGCAGTTAGTGGAGTCAGGCTCTTGTATTTCATGGTCACCAAATGGGTGGGATAGAAACTGCTCACTCCCAGAAAGGGTGAGCCTACAGTCACGGCTTTGAGGGTGAAGTTGTCTCTCATCATTAATGTGAAGAGGTGTGAAGACATTGCTGACAGGTAAAGGAACACAGAACTGGAATGTTTTCCACTGTCCAAGCATGCAGCCCTTTCATAAGGATCCCTTTTATGAGCAGATGTTGTTCCCTGTGACAGCAGTGATGTGTTCTGCCCTCTGCTGCCCTTCCAGCAGCTTGGGTTCTAAAGTATTACAAATCTTTTCCTAATTCTCAGATTGCATTTATTTGTTACCAGTTTATAAGAGTTTGTTCTTGAATACTTTTGCTTAATTTTTTCTTGATAATTGTTTTGGTGGCAGCCATATTCTTCCTTAGCTTTGTATTTTAGAGTCAGCAAATGTTGCTGTTTCACAGAGGCAGAGCCAGGTTCCTCTGAGTTTGCTTCAGGCTGACTGTCCTGAGCCAGCTCAGATGTGGATCTGCTGATCCATACTCAGGGAACAAGGTTGGGAAGAGCACTGAGAGTCCCCCAGACTATCCTGTGCCCACAGCCACCCTGACACAAAGCTGTGCTGCATCCCAGCCATGCTCCAGTCAGTTCACAGTCCTCTTGCTGTACCATCTGCTCAAGTGAAGCCCAAAGCCCCCCATGTGTTGTCAGGATTCTGGGTTTCTGTCCCAGCAGCTTCTGCTGATAATGGAGCCTGTTGCATATCCCAGATTTTCTTCTGCACAATGGCTTTGACCACTGGTTGATTTCTTACTTAGAACCAGGCTGAAGCTGTTGCTCTGTTTTCTCTGCAAGCTGATTTTGCAGTTGCTCTCAAGATGGAATAGCCCAGGCATCCATCCAGCTTCTGCAGGGACTGGATGTGTGTGTGTGTGAATTGACCAGTGGTGTGAGTACTGCAGCTTGCACTAATGTAGCAATGTGTCTTCAAACCAAAGGCAGGGAAAATCTCCTGGAAAGTGCCAGCTGGCTGCTCTTGGTTCCTGTTGAAACAGATGAAAGATCTGCTTCTTTAGAAACCTCCTAGTAAAGATTGTTTTCTGGAAGGAAGTTGGGGTAAGACATTACTCTGAGGACTCGCTTTCTCAGTGGGAGGCTGCACAGCATAAAAAATAACCTTGCAGTTCAGAAAATTCAGCTTGGAGAGACAGAAGGCAGTACAACCAATGGCAATAAAAATATGAAATAAAATACTCTAATAATGAAATCTTTCAAAATAAAACCCCCTTTTTAAAGCCTTTTCTTGTATGCGGGAGAGTTGCAGATCATTCATTGATGAATGAAAGGCATTGATGAAACAATTAAAGATCACTGTTGAGGCATTATAGAACTGAAAGAGATCTGCCTTGGGTGGAATGTCATTTATATATTTCACCAAATGTATTAGGTTTTTATGGGGCCGAGAGAGAGATTGCTATGTTGTCTCTTGGGTCAGATGAGATTATATGGCACTGTACTCTTAAGTAGTTTATTACTCCCTGAACCATTGCAGTGTGTGTTTGGAGTCCTGCAGGAAAAGAACAAGCAGATAACTTGGAAACCTTCATCTGACAAAATCCAGTGGTTGTCAGAGAGATCCTGACTGAGAACCACATGTTCTTTCAATAACTGGGATTTGGGCAGCAGGCAGAGATGGGACTGTACTGCACTGAACAGCCTTGCAGGGGGCTTGGTTACAGTGCATGGGAGGCTGAGTTTATGTGAGATAGGGCAGAGTCTGAGCACCCTTCCCAGTAAGGCATTCCCTTCTGTGGGATGGGAGTTTTGATCATGTTGGAGTCAGCCCCGCTGTCCATTTGTGGTCTCTGCTGTCTCACCCCTTGGAGTTGTCAGCTCACACTGCTTGAGCAAACTCTGCTCATGGACTACAGAGAGGAGCCTGTTCTACTCCTTCCTTCCCCTGCTCAGCAGAACTCTCAACTGAGTCACTCCACAGGGTCTCACTGTCTCCATGCTCCCACTCTGCAGGGAAGATTGTAGATCCATCCTTGTTCGCCACAGGTTTTTACATGGGGAAGAGTTGCCACACTCCTCCTTCTCAGCTCACACCTTTTGGATCTTCATCACTAAATTTCCTGTCATCCAGATTTCCTTGGGGCCATTTATTAAGGGTGGATGCAGCACAGAGGGACATGGCTTAGTGGCAGTGTTAGGTTTACTGGTAGACTCAAAGGCCTTTTACAACAAAAAAGTTTCTGTGATTCCTGCTGGTACATGTAGCAAGAGGATCCCAGTCACCATCCATGGACATTTTCCTAAGATTGCCATTTTCATGGGAATTCGGAGGGAAATGCTTTTCCTTTTTACTTACTGTCAGTTTTTTAGTTTGCTATAAATACCATTTGGGCATCTTTATAGCTAAAGATGCAAAATCTGTCTTCTGGAAAAGGAAGTGCTGGTAACATTTCTGTGTATGGATTTATTTCTAGGAAAGGAGAAAAATTAAATCTGGATCCTGAAAATTCCAGGGTGGTAGAAATACTAAAATAAAATAAAATAAAACGAAATAAAATAATATAAAATAATTTTTAAAACCCCATGGAAACTGTGAAAAATGAAGTATTTCTTAAGACAACTCCCTTTCTGCAGCTGAAACTGTGGCTTTGTGGGTACATTTTGTATGCACAGGGGGGTGCTTTCAGTTGGGTATTTGTTGCATTATTTTGAACTCATTTTTTCAGCAATGCAGAATATAATGGGAGGTAACTGGCATTGTTTATAACCTTCAATGCC
The DNA here is from genome assembly GCA_013396995.1 of Dicaeum eximium. Classification (NCBI taxonomy): domain Eukaryota; kingdom Metazoa; phylum Chordata; class Aves; order Passeriformes; family Dicaeidae; genus Dicaeum; species Dicaeum eximium. The sequence continues at coordinate 472,657 of VWZP01009240.1, forward strand.
CAAAGCAGCTGAGACTCCCATATGACTCAGATGAGTTTGTTATTTGTCAGTCTGCTTTAATGTAATGATTCAAAAACTTAGTCTGTTGTTGCAATATTTATTCTGCTGCTGTTATTTCATTACTCTTTATTGGTTTTTATTCATAGGAAACTACTCAAGGTTGAGTGTATGTATTTTATATTTACATACACATGCACATATGGATATATTTATACATATATATTTAATTTATAGCTAAATAGACCAGCAGTGATGAGCAATGACATTAATAAGGCCATCACAGAATAACATTAAAGTAGGCAGCTGGGAGTTCCCCCAGTCTTGTGTGCTAGTGGTCACACACAGGGCCAGGCCAGGCCAGAATTCTCCCAGCTCTGAGGGAGCAGGGACAATGCGTTTCTGGAGTTCCTCTCCAGGTGTTTGGCAGTGCCCACTGCTGCCATACAGAGCAGCCTGGTTCTCTGCTAACTTGGTTTGGACACAGCTGCTGTGTATGGGAGCAGTGCCTTGGTACATTCTGTCAGCTGGCAGACAGGTGGCCAGGGCAATCAATGAGTGCAGTCCTAGGGAAGCCTTGATTTGAGCATTATCTTTAAGACATGGAAAGCAAGTGAGTAACTTTTCCAAGCGTTTCCCGTCTTTGATGCAAAGTGTCTTGGCATTTGGAGAGACTGTACTGGGACCACCCAAGGCTCCAGCGGCTTTTGTCAGGTGATGGGGGGTGACTCTCGTCCAGCCAAAGTGCTGTGCTGTCTTCCTCATTTGTCTGCTTAGAATTGGACTCCAGGATGCTCAAAGTGCCCTAGCAGAAGTACAGCAACACAGGCATTCTCTGAACCAGAATCTGTGTCTGTATGACTGGCAGGTTTGGTGACATTGAGAGTATCAATTATGCATGACTGAAATGAAGTGTATTTTAGTAGAAGATAGCTGAAAAGCCTTGCAATGTACTCCTAATTCAGTGGCATCGCCCTGAGCTACTCTGAGGCCTCTTTTTTAAACTCGGACATTAGCACAAAGCACACCTCTGACTGCAGGCATTTAAAGATCAACAAGGGCCGAAAAAGCTTTTAAGATCCAGTGAAACCAGGAAAACAACCACATTGCCTTTCAGTGTCAGGTTAGATTGCCTTCTTATGAGTGCAGCTATTTCAGGTACAGAGTGCTTGGTGGTTTGGGTCTTGCTGTGTGAGGAAAGTGTTCCCCAGAAAACATCTGTTTCTTTCACCTGCAAACCGCAATGTGCTGTGATGAGGGAGGACTGTAGCCACAGAGACCCAGGGGGACAAAGGAAATCTGGCTCAAAGGGATGAGCATGGGTTTCTGAAACAGGTATCAAAAAGAGCACTTAAAAGGAGAGAATGCTTTTAGAGCACAGATACACCACAAATCGGGCAGGTCAGGTTGCTTGGAAGCCTGACATTCTCCAGGCCTGCCAATACTTCTTAGCAGCAGTGTTTGCCATTGCTCAGACAAGAGAAGTTCATGGTTTTTTCCACAATGGTAAAATGTTCTGCTTTTCCGTAAGATAACAGTAAATCCCCCTGTCATCTGTAGCATCTAAAATCGGTACATAAAATAGAGCTGCTGCTTTCCCTTCTGTGGTCACGTCTTCATTTTTAACTTGCTGTTGAAGTTCAGGTGTAGCTCTCGTGCATGTACTACAAGTTCAGTACTACACCATTGATTAGTAGAACTCTTTATAGTAGGTCTTAAGCCAACAGATAGTGTAATGTTAATATTATGTTGTATACTTATATGCATGTGTTATATACACCAAAATAACTCTTCATTCATTCAAAATGGAAAAGAAATTACATTATCTTAGAAGATAGGGAATTACACATTAAAGTCATACATGGTGCCTCAGTTTCCGCTGTGGGGAAGGAGGTGACTTGGGGATGTCAGTGTGCAGCAGCAACAGGTCTGTCTGTGCTGGTGCCCTTGGTTCAGCCTGTCAGGATAAATACCAGGTTTGTCTGTGTGTTCTGTGTGGGAGGGAAGGGCCCGGCTGACCAGGGAAAGGCCAGTGTTGTGTTTGTCTCTGCAGAGTGAGGGGAAATGGTCAGCCTCACATCAACCTCTGGAAACATCACAGAGTACCTTTCCTTTAGAGCCCAAAGTGCCTCATTCCCAGGCTGGTGCTGCAAAGGACTGTGACAAAGGATAATCTAGTCTCTGTGTTGGCTGCAGCCACAGCGTGGATGGGGTGTAATGCATTCAGGCCTTGTGGCCTAAAAATCCAGAGCAGGTGGCTCTGGGCATGCAGGGAGAAGAAGGCCTTCCACAGGGTGGGATTCAGCCATTTAATCAAATAAATGGTCTTCTTAGGGCTGCCTTTCTGTTCTTTCAGAGGATGACATGAATAATTACATCAGTCGATACTACAACGAGCCCAGCAGTGGTGAGTGTTGCTTGAAAACACAAACGTGAGTGGTATTTTTGCATTGCATTCTGTGCTGTAAACCAGGTGAGACTGAGCAGTGGTGTAGATCTGTCCTGGAAATGAAACCCGCCACAGAATCTTCTGGTTTGGTCCATGGAAGTGTGCCAATAGTCATTCTCTGAAAGTTGAAGGGCCCCAAGTTTGCTCTTGCTGATGGCACTCAGGATAGTTTGGAGATCTGGGATGGGTTAATTCCCCGTAGCTGGGCGGTCCAGCTCACAGAGCAGTTCAAATGGATCTGAGAATGAACAGTAGGGGCAAAATAAATGAAGAGAAAAGAAGTGGGGAGACAGCTTAGCCCAGCACCACGCTGGGAAACCTTTCAGAAAGGTTAAACTGAATGGTGGGAAACCTCAGTGGCTGAGCCCTGACCTGAGGGCAGCCTTCAAATGGATGTTCCTGGCAGGCATCCTGCTGGCACGGGGGGGGTTCCTGCCTGTGCTGGGGGCTCTGCAGAGCCCTGCTGGGCAGCACAGGGGGCTCTGCCCATGGTGGGGGCTCTGCCCAGCCCAGCTGGGGCCAGCCGTGCTCTGGCTGCCACACAGGGGCTGGGGGAGGCTGAGTAAGGCAGGCTCTGACAGGTGGGGGTGTGCACACCACCCTTATGAATGTAACATTTTGTATATATATTAAAAAGTGTGTGTGCTTAAATATAAAGTGTTATAATTGTATATCTCCACATATACATCCCCATATATATATATATATACACAGGGCTGTAGGGAAAAAAAAAGTGTGTGCTTGCATATACATGTACATAGACTACACGCAAGGGATGTGTGTGTATATAAACATATATATGTATTTATGTGTATATATATAACGTATTACATACTTTATGTATAGCATGCCTACATAGTGAAATACAGGTATATATAGATATATATATTGATATAAGGATGTCTAGAATATATATAAAATATGTGTATCTATATAAATCTATACTGTATTCTATATATCCCACACACAAACCCAGATACATATACATAGATAAAGATGTAAGTAAACATACATGTGCTTGTACATGTATGTATATAATGTATTATATATGTCTCTCCAAACATACACACATCCCCATATGGGTGTTATGTAAGCAAATTTATACACATATAAAGGTATTTCTGATTTTGTGAATACATATAGATAATATCTTTATATAAAGATATGTGAAAGGCTGTCTGTGTACGTACTGAGATATTTTATTAGCATGCATATATTAAACATAAAATGTATAAACGAGTGTGAGAAGAGAGATGGTCAGAAGATATGTGTAAATATTTTAGAAATACATGTGTATATATTACAGGAATGAAAATATGTGTCCCTGTATAATGTACTGTGCATCCTTAATCCTGTAGATACATCCACACACATGGAAATAGATTTATATGTAACTGAAGGTAGATAAATACTAAACAGAAGGGAGTGTGAGTGTCTGGTTGTAAACCCAGCTGGCATCCAGTGGGATCCAGGCAGGCTGGAGAGGGGGGCTCCTGAATCCTCTCAGCATTCAGCAGGGCCAAGGGGAAGGTCCTGGCCCTGCGGCTGGGCACTCCCCAGCACAAGCCCCTGCTGGGGACCAGGGTCAAGAGCAGCTCTGAAGACAAGGACCGGGAGCTCGCCTGCCCTGCTCAGGTGAGCCCCACCTGCAGAGCTGCCCCAGCTCTGGCCTCAACAGGATCAGGATCAGCAGGACCAGTGGAGCTGCTGCAGTGAGTGCAGAGGAGGCCACGGAGCGGAGCTGCCCCGGGCTGGAGCCGCTCTGCCCTTGGGCCAGGCTGGGAGCCCTGAGCGGGCAAGGCCCTGGTACCACCTGCCCAGAGAGGCTGTGGCTGCCCCATCCCTCACAGTGCCCAAGACCAGGCTGGACGGGACTGCGCACCCTGACATGGTGGAAGGTGTC
>VWZP01009240.1:477877-515458 GCA_013396995.1 Dicaeum eximium
ATATATATATATATATACACAGGGCTGTAGGGAAAAAAAAAGTGTGTGCTTGCATATACATGTACATAGACTACACGCAAGGGATGTGTGTGTATATAAACATATATATGTATTTATGTGTATATATATAACGTATTACATACTTTATGTATAGCATGCCTACATAGTGAAATACAGGTATATATAGATATATATATTGATATAAGGATGTCTAGAATATATATAAAATATGTGTATCTATATAAATCTATACTGTATTCTATATATCCCACACACAAACCCAGATACATATACATAGATAAAGATGTAAGTAAACATACATGTGCTTGTACATGTATGTATATAATGTATTATATATGTCTCTCCAAACATACACACATCCCCATATGGGTGTTATGTAAGCAAATTTATACACATATAAAGGTATTTCTGATTTTGTGAATACATATAGATAATATCTTTATATAAAGATATGTGAAAGGCTGTCTGTGTACGTACTGAGATATTTTATTAGCATGCATATATTAAACATAAAATGTATAAACGAGTGTGAGAAGAGAGATGGTCAGAAGATATGTGTAAATATTTTAGAAATACATGTGTATATATTACAGGAATGAAAATATGTGTCCCTGTATAATGTACTGTGCATCCTTAATCCTGTAGATACATCCACACACATGGAAATAGATTTATATGTAACTGAAGGTAGATAAATACTAAACAGAAGGGAGTGTGAGTGTCTGGTTGTAAACCCAGCTGGCATCCAGTGGGATCCAGGCAGGCTGGAGAGGGGGGCTCCTGAATCCTCTCAGCATTCAGCAGGGCCAAGGGGAAGGTCCTGGCCCTGCGGCTGGGCACTCCCCAGCACAAGCCCCTGCTGGGGACCAGGGTCAAGAGCAGCTCTGAAGACAAGGACCGGGAGCTCGCCTGCCCTGCTCAGGTGAGCCCCACCTGCAGAGCTGCCCCAGCTCTGGCCTCAACAGGATCAGGATCAGCAGGACCAGTGGAGCTGCTGCAGTGAGTGCAGAGGAGGCCACGGAGCGGAGCTGCCCCGGGCTGGAGCCGCTCTGCCCTTGGGCCAGGCTGGGAGCCCTGAGCGGGCAAGGCCCTGGTACCACCTGCCCAGAGAGGCTGTGGCTGCCCCATCCCTCACAGTGCCCAAGACCAGGCTGGACGGGACTGCGCACCCTGACATGGTGGAAGGTGTCCCTGCCATGGCAGGGTTAGCACTGGATGGGCTGGGAGGGACCTTCCAGCATTGGAAGGGACCTTCCAGAGTCACAAACTATTTGTGACTCTGTGAGCAGATGGATATTGTATATCTACACTGTATCATTTATGTACATGGGGAGATAGATAAGCTTGCTAAAGATGGCTTCTGTGTGTTTATAGATCAGGATATGTGTATATCAATATAGCTACAGTACGTTCCTGTATATTTAAAGATCCGTAAAGNTATTATATTATATATTAATTATCTTCCCTATATACAAATTCACCACTTTGACCCAGAGGGGAAAAAGTGTGTGTCTGTAGATTTTTATATATATTTTAGAAGTGTGTATAAGACTGTCTGCATTTTAGTTTGTTTTATGCATGTTATTATGTGTACATCTTAGATACAAAATAGATACTTTTTTTCCTATCATTATATAGGTATATGGGATTTTATATATAGGCTTATCCTATATCTCTGTGTGTATAAATTANGCAGAGGAGGCCACGGAGCGGAGCTGCCCCGGGCTGGAGCCGCTCTGCCCTTGGGCCAGGCTGGGAGCCCTGAGCGGGCAAGGCCCTGGTACCACCTGCCCAGAGAGGCTGTGGCTGCCCCATCCCTCACAGTGCCCAAGACCAGGCTGGACGGGACTGCGCACCCTGACATGGTGGAAGGTGTCCCTGCCATGGCAGGGTTAGCACTGGATGGGCTGGGAGGGACCTTCCAGCATTGGAAGGGACCTTCCAGAGTCACAAACTATTTGTGACTCTGTGAGCAGATGGATATTGTATATCTACACTGTATCATTTATGTACATGGGGAGATAGATAAGCTTGCTAAAGATGGCTTCTGTGTGTTTATAGATCAGGATATGTGTATATCAATATAGCTACAGTACGTTCCTGTATATTTAAAGATCCGTAAAGGCATTTCTACATGTTTGTGTCTGTAGATTTATATTCCATATGGATTACAAAATATGTGTGTCTGTGTTGTAATGTATTCTGTATCTACAGCCACATCCATACATGGAGAGCTATGTACTTAGATGTGACTACTAGATGTAGTATAGATAGTCCGTACAAAGATACTTCAAATGTGGCATATATGTGTGTGTATATATGTCTATCCCATATATGTGGGCATAGACACATATTTATAAATGTGTGAGAAATGGTATATTCATATTTTATATTTCTTAGGCAATATAAATTAAGGGGGTGTGAATGGCTATATACATATATTTTAACAGGTATCATATGTATGAGATATAACATGGATCTGTGTATCATGTATTATATTATATATTATATTATANATGTAAAGATACATATATGTGGGTAGGTGTGAGCCTGTTTAAATACATGTATGGTTTATATATTAGAAAGGACATGAGTGCATATATAGACATACGTGTTATATATAGAATATATATATCTACATATGTAGATATATATTATATATATATATTATTATACATATGTAGATATGTAGAATCTACATATGTAGATATATTATGAAGGGGAAGCATAGATACATGCAGAGACATTTCCTCAATAAATATGGATGCCTATATATAAAGCTATGTATATAGATATATAAAATCTGTATATATATGTGTGTGAGAAAGAAAGCCTATGAATCCATAGACACATGAATTATATAGAGAGCTGTTTAAAAAATGTACACACATGCATATAGAGGTAAAAAGTATTGCTTTTATTTGTGTCTATCCCTCTACATACATCCCCAAGCTCTACAGGACTATATATATATATATATACAAAGATGTATTAATCTATACACAGGTGTAGGGTATGTAAAAAGGGAAAGGTGTGAGGGACCATGTCTGTGCATATACATAAATGCATAATGTGTGTGTGTGTGTGTGTGTGTGTTCACATAAAGCAATGATGTATTTCATATGTATATCCCTGTATATATACATTCCATATATATCTACAAAGATACTCATATATGTGTGTGTGTGTAAGCATTAAATATATATACATTATATCCTATATATGGGGCAGATATACACACATACTATCCCATGTATATGGATAAATGTATCGATAAAATTGGGGGAGATACCCTGTGTATTGTTTTTATGGTGGTATTTATAGATGTATATCCCCATAATACATTGAGAGATAGTAAAAGGGGGGGTAATATAATTTTATATATATAATATGTATCATTGGTGTTATGTATAATGTACTATATATGTATATCCTTATCTCTGCAGTCCCTGTGTATGTACACACAAATTTACAGATGTGTGTATATGTATGTATGTATGTATGTGTTGGGGTGTGTGTGTGAGACTCTGTGTGTGTGTATGTGTGTGTATATATGTATATATATATATATAATGAGCAGGTATATACAGGCATATATTATTTATTTATAGATGTGTGTATATATACACACGTCCCTTGATATTAACCCCTATTATACAGATAGCAATAAGGATATATCTGAGTTCTCAAGTAAAGGTATAATGTATTTTTATATATACTTATATATAAATACATGCATCTTATAAATATACACACATAGAAAGGTGGGATCTTTAAAATTTAGTAATATATATATGTACATATATATGTATATATGTGTGTGTTGTGTGTGTATATATATGTGTGTATATATATATATGTAAGGGGTGGGGTGTGTATTACAGTGTATGTGTGTGTGTGTGTGTGGGTGTGTGTGTGTGTGTGTGTGTGTGTGAAATATTCTATATGGAGCTCATGTATGCACATATTGCCCATCTCTGTATGGTGACATCTAACAATCATGTGTATAAAAAAGGGAGAGGGGAGAGGGACTGCATTTATGTAGCAGTGTATCCTGTGTAACATGTATGTGCATGTATATACAGGTGTACAGCACTGTGTAGATTTCTCTCTATACCCCCTGAATACCTGTGACAATCTCTAACAAGGTGTATGTGTATGTACACACATCTCACTGGCTATGGACAGTATCTGTTACATATAAGGTGTATGCCTCTGGGTGTGCAAGTATAGCTACAATGCTGATATATACGTTGTGTATGTACAGCCTACAGAAAGGTACGGCTGTGCACTTGCAAGTGACAACTTGCAACTATTGGAATGAATTGGAATGGAATTAAAGAGGGGACTAGACAGTGCAGCTGTAGAATGGCTGCATATTCATAAGTACAATGTATTACTATGGGGGGACCATATACTACAGTGTGTGCACTTGTATATGTAATCTGTTATAGGGACACACACACACTCCCCATATCTGTATGGAATCATCTATGCAGGTATAGACTATATGGATTTAAACTGGGACAGGTGCTTATATGTAGGTGCATATTGTATTACACATAGATGTATATCCCTATGTATACATCCCCATAATAAAATCTGCTATCTATAAAAAGGTGTTTGTATATAATTTAAAATATGTATAAAGCGATAGTGTATAGCTATAGCTTTAGTGTTACACATGTATTATATGTATATCTTATATTATTCGATACACATGATATATATCTCTCTGTATATACATTCAATATTTATATATACACACATAAGACATATTCATACACAAAGGTAAGCATACATGTGTGTAATTGTATACATTCTATTTAAAGAGTAACAATTACATTTTCAAAGGGGGAGAGCAACTGAGTCCTATAGATAGTACATATATTTTTTTTATATCTATGCATACATGTATACACATACACATGTATGTAGAAAATTTACATATATATGTATAGGTCTAATGTATTACATATGGGGCTTGTGTATATATATGCACAGCTACAGCTCTTCCTTGTATCTATGCTTAAATCTATATATAAAGATTAGGGAATGTATAAAGTTAGGTGGGTGAGAGACTGTGTAGATACACCAATGTATTATATATGCATGCGTCTGCACATGTATAGAGAGATACGTGGTATTATATAGTGATATATATATAGCTATAGATCCCCATAATATACTTGAAAAGCTGTAAAAATATACATGTGAATGTGTGTGTGTGTATATATATAAATATATTTTTACACAGGTATATACACGAAAAGACTATAAGGGGGAGGGGGTGTTCATGTATAGGTAAAATGTATTCTGTATATCCCTATAACTATGTTCCCCAGCCATACACACACAGTGAGAACTCTGTGTATTTAAAGGTAAGTATACATCTGTGTGAAAGCACAGGTGTGCTTGCTATTTATAGATAAGAATTCTGTGTATTTAAAGGGGAGGCATGTATTATTGGTTTATATATGTGATGTATGTGCACTGTATCATATATGGATCTCCATATAGTCTAAAGATGTGTATATAAATAAAATATGTCCATAAAGTACTGAAATGGTCTGCTGAGGAGGTGGTGGAGTCACCATCCCTGGATGTGGCACTCAGTGCCATGGTTTAGTTGACGTGTTAGGGCTGGGTTAGACTCAGCGATCTTGAAGGTCTCTTCCAACCTTGTGATTCTGTGATAAAGAGCTATGTAAATACAAAGAGATAGGTTCATGTATAGGTATAATCTCTTACATATATATCTAGCCAATTAATATACATACACATACAGAAATATGTATATATTTCTACAGAAAAGTGGAAGGGTTGTATATATTTTATTTAATGGTAGACAACTATCTGTCTTTCATCTTGTGTATGTATAACAGAAGGTCTGTGTACAATGTATTCTATATGGGACTCATACATACCTAATTCCTCATCTCTGTATATGAAGATCATGTGTATATAAATGGGGTTGGGAGGGGGTGAGAGACTGCATCTATATACCTGTGTATTGTAATAAATGTGTGTGGTCCTGTATGTATATACAGGTACGTGGAATTAGCTATGGCTGTGTATCCCTATCCCTGCCTATACACACCCCACCCCCCCACGTATATAGCAGGAGATACATAAAAGGCATGTGTGCATAATTTAAAGACTGTCTCAAGATAGTGGGGGCTGTTAATGTGTAGGTATAAATGTGTGTGTGTATGTCTGTGTATGTACATCCCTGTGGGTACACATACACAGAGAAAAACAAGCACGATTTTAGGGGTGGGGGTTGCATGCTGTTGTAGCAGTAGGTAATCCCAGCTATTTAAGGGAGGGACTATGGCCCATAGGTAGCTATTGCCTGTCCATGTACACATGCAGGTAAAATGGATTGTACATGCATTTCCTTATGCACCCCCTTTAGCTATATGAGTAAACCTCCAGGTGTTGGTGTATATACACACACATATATAGGCATACAGTGTATGTTATACTGTGTATCCCTCTACAGCTGCTCCCCCTATAAACAGACATAGCTGGGGATGGAGAACAGGGCTGTACATATACATACATGGATTAAAGGGGTCTGTGCATCTCAAATGGTCTTGTGTCCATCGCTGTAGATACAAAGCATAACACGTGAACTTGCTCTAGCTCTCTGTACCCACCCCTCTGCACCGCTCCCCACACGGGCTCTCAGCTGCCTCTGTGCTCTGTCCCTGCAGACAGCGGAGTCCCCGAGGCTGCCATCTGTGTGGTGACGACGGCCGCCATCGACGTGCACCGGCCCAACATCTCCTCGGAGCTGTTCACGGTGGAGGTGCCGCTGCGCCTGGGCAGCACCGGGACCTCTGCCAGCCTCACGTCGGGCAGTGCCTCGCGCTCCACCGTCAGCTCGGGCACGCGGGGCTGCAGCGAGAGCAGTCAGACCCTGGGCTCATCCCCGGACTGCAGCACGGCCTGCGAGGAGGCAGATGCAGGAGCACGGCCGGAGCTGCCGCCCGCCCGGCAGCGCATGGCCCACGCCGTGGTGCAGGAGCTGCTCTCGTCCCTGTCGGAAGAGGCCTGCTTGGCGCAGAAGGGGCTGGATCCTGTCAACCTGAAGCTGCCCAGCCCAGCCGGCTCAGTGGGGGCCAGCCCCGACCTGAGCCACCGGCTCAGTATCTACAACCACAGGAACCAGGAGAGTCTTGATGTCTTCCAGCTTAAACCACTCCTTGACTGCCCCCAGGGTGCACCAATGATTGAGGAGAAGTATGGGGCGCTGGGGGCCCCCAGAGCCACGGCTGGGCAGGGTTCCTGAGGCATAGGGGACTGGGGACTCCTCTGGGGACATGCTCACCACACTGGCCCACAAGACTGCCACAGGTGAGGTGGCAGTGCTGAAGACAACCTCTGGCATCTCCTGCAGTGGCCACCAGCCTAGGGCAAGGCCAGCGTCACCTCTGCTCACCAGTGTCTGTGGCACATGACATACCTGCCCTGCCATCAGCTCTGGGCCAGCTGGGACCTACGGTGGCCATCTGGCAATAATGGACCTTCCAGCAGTCTTACAGCAGTATGGACCCACAGGGCTTGGAGGGACAGACTGTGCTGGGAACACCACAGAACTTCCACCAGTCCAGGGTCAGCACAGCCCTATAGTGCCAGGGGCAGGACAGAGCTGCTGGACAGCTTGGGCCCAGCCTAGCTCCCCAGTTGGACCTGCCAGCCTGACCCTGCCAAGGGGTTGAGCATGGCTTGGAGGGGTATGGAGATGGGAATAAACACCAACAGACACATACAGCCTCCTGCCTTGTATCGCTCTTGCCTTCTTCTCTTACCTGCCTTCTCTATCTTGCTTTCTTCCACCGCACCTGCAACCGACCACCGAAAAAACCCCAACACAAGAAACAACCATCCCAACACCACCTCTTTCCAGTAAAATCCTTTATTTGCCCTTACTCCACGGTGCCGGGTCCTGTCACCAGCACTCACTTCTTCTTCAGGAGCTTTGTCATCTCTGGCACCGCCTGCAAACACCAGTGCCAAGGTAGAGCATGTCCTCTGACGCCCACAAACTTGCCCTGTGCAATTCCCAGCCCTGCAATTATACTGCCCACCCTCCCACCCAGCACAGCACTCCAGGGGCTGTGGGTGACCCCAGCTCATGGCACTCCCCACTCCTCTCCTGCTGAATAAAGCTTCTTAATTATTTAAGAGAGCTACATTTCCATTAGGTGGAAATAATGCATTCGTACAAAATTTATTAAGGAAATTGTCTACATGGTGTTTCTTCAGAATGTAACTTTGTCTCTGGCTTACAAAGAGGCCCATGCTTACCACGGAGCCAGCGGGCATTATTTCAGGAATGGCATTAAGTGCTGGCAGAGTTTCTGCCCATGCCTCCACAGAGCCACAATATTCCTGCCACTGACACGTGTAGCCACACACAGGCAGTGACACACAGGCGCTGGGACAGGGCTGGCTCGGAGCTCCAAAGGGAACTGCAAGCTCCTCCTGGGCATCAGTCACTGAGGCAGCAAGCCCAGGCAGAAATAATCATGCCTCCTGCCAACTCTCTACTTCCAAACTTTACGAAGCTTAAAAATACACACAAGCACCTATGTGTGGGTTATTTCCAAAATGGTTCAACCTCAGGAAACCAGAATTGAGGCAGGCTGGCTGTGACACCACGTCCAACACAACCTACTTGTAGGAATTCGATTTTAAGCATGCAAATCATGACATCAGAAAGCAAATTTTTAAACAACCCAAACACCTACAGACAGACATTGTTAACACTCATTAGATTATATTATGTAATCTCCTGTCAGCTCTCCCAAAGTTATCCTGCACATCAAGTTTAGCCTCACCTGAAATAAGTCTGCTACCAGTCCATAGTCCGCCACTTGGAAAATTGGAGCTTCTGGATCCTTGTTAATAGCAACAATGGTCTGCAAGCAAAGTTAAAGCACCATATGAATCTAGATCATCCTCTGGGACTGGATTACAGGGCCAGGTCTTAGCCAGGAAATGGGCTATATTCTCTCCAAGTCCCCAGAAGCAGGAGATTTACCTGGCCATTTAATATTTTTCCATCTCAAAAACAAAACACATTTTTCCCTGCACATACACCACAATCCCCCTGAAAAAGAAAACCCAAACTCTCCCTTCCCTGCTCATCATACAAATCCCTGCTCTCCTTTCCTATTGAAAAGCCTGGAAAAAAATTACTACAAAGGATTATTTGCACATTCTACGCTGCGCCGTTGCAGAACTAACCTGGAGGCAGCAGTTACAACAAGCACAATAAAGCCCTGCTCATAGGCCTCTGTACTTAAAATGGGACAGCATTTAGTTTGTCACACAGTAGAAAACAGCACAACAAACCCCAACACTGATCCAGACAACCTTGGTTTAAACCCTGCCATACACATTGAATCATCCTTAACTGCCTGTGACAGCTCCAGCAAGATAAGCATGGGTAGGTGCCCTCATCAAAATCTACAGCAGGATGGGGAGCACTCCATAGAGGAATGGAAAAGAATCCTAAAGCAAACCAAACATCTCACAGAAGGAGCCTTACACCAAGAAGGGGTCTGGAGCACAGCACTAGGGCAGTGCCTTCCCACCTCCACACTGCCAGTGGGAATAATGGTTCAGGGCAGCTCTAACCCAACAGCCAGCTGAGGCATTTACCCGTCACACCCAGGGAACCACACTCCACATATCTGTTTTACTCCCTCCACTGAAAGTCCAACATCATTAATGGCTTGGTAAGCAGGGGCCTAGTGGCAGTAACTCAAAGAGAAACGTTTACAAATCTTGTGGTTTTAGGCCCCCAGAAATGTTATTTCTTGGCATGCCATTTGTCCCCTGAGAGTCCCTGTAAAGGACCCCATCACACACACAAGCAGGCAGTACCCAGAGCACTGCCCCTGCCCTCTGGCCAGCTCATAGCCGAGGACGTGCAAGTGCTGCAGCAATGCTGCCCTTGAAACGTTCTCCCCATTGCTTTATTGGTTTTACTTCAGTTACCTCTGTTTGCAAATGCAAGCGTCCCCTGACATGCTGCAGTGCAGGAAGCAAATCCAGGCTGTGATCCCTGAGGGTACTGGCTCAGTAAAGACTTTCTCTGACCCTCCTGAAGCCCTACCATTCCTTGCAGCAGGGGCTGATGCTGAGGCTCAGTCAAGGCCAGCAGTCAGTGACACCACAGGGGCTGCCAGCTCTGTCCTTAGGACAAAAATAACTAACAAATTGCTTGCAAAACTGTCTGAAGCTTTGGTTGGGCAGCCTAGTCCTTCCTCTGCCTTCTTTAGCTGAAGTAACTTCAGTAAGATTTGGTTCCCTACCTCACTGCTAACTCAGGTAAGCAGCAAAAGCATCACAACAGAACTCTGTGAGTTAAATTTCTGAGTAAGAAAAGATAGGGGAACTCTCAAGAGGGAATTAGAAATAAGAAAGCAACAACAATTCTTCAGGTCTCCTCAAAAGCTGCATTTTCTACCTTGCTGTAAAAGAACAAATAAATTATACATTTCACTTGGTAGAAAGCATCTGACTGCTTTGGAAAATGTATCCTGAAGTGTGCAAGTTCACAATGCCAGATAATTCAGAGTGCTGAGGGAGGACAGGGGACGCTCCAGAGAGCTCCCATGGCTGCAGAATTCTTTGGGAAAACTGGAACTTTTCCATAACTACCCCAACTAAATGCTTTAGCTAAAAGGAAGGCTGAACACATTCCAAATACCAGTAACTAAATCTGAATTTTACAACAGATACATTAGGTTTACACTGAAAAAACTAAGGTAGGGGAGAAATGGAAGGGCTAAATAAGCATCTCTTATCAACAAATTTCATCTGTCCTTACTTATAGCAGAATACGTCAAAATATCAAACATGCCTTTGGAAAGGCCATAAAAGCAGAGCTTTTGTTCTTAGAGTGCAGGATAATATCACTGCTCAATGTTTTTGTAACAAACGAAATTCTGGATCTTCAAGTCAGAGGTTCCCAGTGCTGCTGGCAGTGTTTTCTGAGATAAGGTAGCAGATAACACAAGGAGGGTCACATCAAGTCTTATGCAGCTTCCAATATCCAGTTCTCAGTCAGTGGCTGCTGCTCATCCCACCTGCCCATCTCCTCACTCAGCCAAGGGCACAGCTGGAGACTGAACTCCTCCAAACAGAGCCACTTGTGGCCCAGCAGTGCCAGAGGAGCTGAGGTGGCCGTGGCAGCAGTGCTGTGCCTGGACTCTGGCAATGCTGTTCCACCAAAGCTCTTGGGAATACACTGCCACAATTCCTACTTCTCAAGAGAGACCTTCACCCCTGCCCTTAACATTTTGAATTTTGGTTGTTTTTTCTCCACTGCACCAACTAATGCTAACACCACTAAAGTCCTGCTTTTAGAAAGCTTATCATTTCCTCCCCAAAATATTTATATAATACATGAAAAAAAAATTGTAAGAAAGCCGAGATCATCCTACTACACAGGCTGGTTTGTGAGGACAGTTACCAGTCACAAACTCACTGGCCTGTTGCTGGTTAAACACAAGAAACTACCTGCAAAGTTTTGCAACCTTTTTCCTCAGCTTTATAAACTACTCAAAGTTGTGGCTTGGTTAAGTTCATTCCTTGAAAACAGAAAAAAAAATACACAGCCTTTTTTAAAAATTACTGCAGGAGGCAGGACCTCCAGTTTTTTATGTCTGGTATTTGATAGTACCAATCAGCAGGGAATGCTGCTCCTCTTCTCAAACACTGCACTGTGGGCCAAACCGGTAATTCCAATTTTGGATTATTTGCTTTGGCAACTAATGAGTTAAACCTTTTAAAGTTTTGCTGCTGTTTTATTGCAGGTTTCCATTTGAATGGCTAAATGCAGGAATGTCAGAGACATCTTTTACTTTATGGAATAGTAAGTTCATAATTCAAATTGCACATTGTTATGCATGAATTAATATGTCATAGTGTGGAATAAAGGCAAATTGAACTATTGTACAGAATTCAGGCATATGTGCTTTGGGTTGGATTTTTTTTAAACAAAGTCAATTAGCTGCTTCTGCTGATCACTTTGGGTTGTAGTGCAAAGGTTTTTCTACTGTGACATGTTTTGCCACAGTATCTTTTTTTTTGTCAAGGACTGTTTTAAAGCAGCAGGAAATAGGAAAACCGTCTAAGGCACTGTTGCAAAAGCAAGGGAGTCAGCTCATTTCCTTCCTCAAAAATCTTTCCTAGTACATCCACCTTCACATACCTTGCTGTCTTTCATTCCGGCCAAGTGTTGGATTGCTCCAGATATTCCCACAGCAATATAAAGTTCCTAGGAAAAAACAAGAGAGAGATTTTTGGTCCCCACACCACAGTCTCAGTAAGCTCTCACAACCTTAATCCAAATAAATAACATGCAGCAGTTTTTACATTACAGTGGTCTTCAATACTAAAGGCAGCTGATGGTTAGTTCACTTCCCCACCTGGGGATGCAGCGTGACTGCAAAAGGAGAATCCCAAAGGAGCATCTAGCAAAGACAGATTAGGGGAAAAAAATAAACAAAGTCTGCATCAAAATATACAACACTGCTCAGCTAAAGGGCAGGGCAATCCATGTTATCCATGACCCTAGAGATTCCCAGTGCAAATATTAAGGAAGATAACCTACAGATGGATAATGCCTGAAGAGCAAACCAAGGCTTTTCTTTGAAGCCCCTCAGAGCCTCTACCTAAGACAGAATGCTCAGAGTTGATATTCGGGTGTTAGGCCTTTGAAAGGTTCCCTATAGAGCAGGATAAACCTTTGAGGTACCCAAGTGGGCTAGTGCACTGCACAGCTGCAGTTTGTGTTCCTCACCCCAACCCCCCATGTCCACATGGCCTGAAGCCTTCCTTCCACACTCACTGCCCACTCCCATACAGGATGAGTACAGAAGGTACACCAGGTACACCAACAGCTTTACACTTTGGGGCTCCCAGTTTCACATGTCAAAAGAGTCTTACAGTCAAAAGAGATTAAAATTTATAGGTAAATAGATCTGTATCAGCTGTTTTATTCGCAGCTGAAAACTATTGCTTCTCCTTGGGCTGAAAGTCATCCATTCTATCATCTATCCAAAACCAAAGGTATTTCAGGTCCCTGACAGTTTTTCCAGTCAGAGCTGTACTCTTTAGCTAACTAATACTACAGAAGAAAACTAAAGAAAGTACTTTTCACCAACTCATTCAATAACAGGAAATCAGCACACTGATTTAGTTAGGGCCTCATCTATTAAAAGCAGTCAAAAGGTGGTACTTCACACATGTTTAGAAACACACAGCTTCAAATACTAACATAATTTCTCTTTAAAAATATCAAGGATACTCCATATCTAAGGAAATATAAATCTAATTTAACTCAATAAATAATACAGGGGGGCTACAGGGAGGGTAAGAGGGTCAAAACCAATCTTACCACTTTGCAGCTGAAACTGCATTACAGTTAAGTGGCTTTTAGCATGGCAGAGCCAAGTCCAACTGTGGGACATGTACAGACCTACAGAGGAGAGTGGCAAACAAAGGTGTTCAAACACAGACCCACAGAAGCTTCTGCCATACAGGCCTCAGAGTCATTACATCAATTAAAGAAAAAAAATGCTTTCTGATGTTTCTACAACTACAGACTCTGCTCACCATATTATTTTTAAATAGGAATAGAGAAATTAACTTTATGAAGTTTTTCTGTATTTTTATACAAAAATTCTCTCCTGTAAAAACTGAAGGGAAGAGGAAATAAAGCAGAAACCAAGTACTTCATATCAAAAAGGCTTCCTTTGAAATTGAAACATGAAATCTTGTCCATGTACTTCCACAAAACCACACAGCCAGTGAACACACTCAGAAACTCCTTGGCCTCAGCAAGCTTTTACCAAGTGGATTACTACTGGAGGTCAATCGATTTTAACCACAGCTGCAATGTAACATAGCATGTCCACATGAGAGCTCATGGTAAGAATGCAATATTTTAATTATACCAAATAAAAGAACAGATGTTACAGGAGAAATTATTCTAACATCATGTTGTCTTTAATACAAGCTCTTTTTAAAGACACATTACCATAATTTGATTTTTTTTAGAGCAATTCATTAAGTGCCAGTCATCCAGACTACCAGATACTCTTATCAGTCTGCTTAACATTGTGAAGTTCAATCTTTGGAAAGAATCCAGCTTACCAGGAGCCAGATGCCTATGAATATATTCTATTAAAATATCTAGGAAAGACAAGGATGTTTCATTAAAAGGACATTTGTAAATCACTAGGCTTGTCTAAAAGCACTTCTTATGCATCTAGGCCATGGCCTTCTAGGTTACATGGTTTTGGCTCCCTGGTTCAGACAACTGGTCCTGTCAGTCAGCCCTAACCCTGACAGGAAATCACCTCAGCAATGTTTTCATTTAGAGAGCACAAAGGACAGCAGGGTTCTTATCAACACTTCTGTGCTGTAAAAGGGACAGGACTGCTTAAATCTTAGTTTTAATCTATTCTGCAGTTCAGTGGGAGGGACCTAAAGGACCCACAATGTCTAAATGGTAAAGTTTCAGGAGTGTTCACTGCTGTCCTGAAGAGAATTCAGCTGGTCATCCAGAGATGACATAAAGCACTGAGAAATTCAAATCCTTTTTTATTTTCAGAGTAATAACCTTGTTTTGATGTTTTCCCTGAAATCACTAACTTCTATCAGGCCTTTTGCTGAGTCCTGTCATTGTTGTGTCAGAGTTCAAAGTCCCAGGTCAGGACTGTAGCCCCAAGCCCTGTGAAGCAGGTGAGGGAGGGAAGCAGAAGGGAGCTGGGTACCCCAGAGCAAAGTCCCCTCCAGAGCGTGCTGGGCCATGGCAGCATAGAGCAGCAAGCTCTGCAAGGAACTCTGGGTCCTCCAGAGCTCATCTGGGCAGGAGACCCACACAAGGCTTAGAACAGATGAATCCAAGTCTGGGTCACAGCTCTCCAGATAAAGCCAGATATGGCTTTACACCAAGTTTAAGTTCCAGCTTTTTGGAACCCTGGAAGTTGCTCTAATTACTGCTGTCAGGTAGCTGATCCACAGCCCCCAATTACAGGCACTTACAGCAAAGTCCAGGACATGGAGTAGCATTTATCAACTCCCTAGTACTGGGCACAGGCAGATTTTCACTGAAGGGCTGCTGCCAGCACTGTGCCACATGAGAACAGGCAACAAAACAGCATACACACATTTCAGACCAAAGGTTCATAGCACTGAATGAATGAAGTGCCAAAAGAACTGAAGTCAAGGAAGTAAAAGTGTTGTTGGTATATGGACATGACATCAGGTTAGAAAATTGTCTTGGCTCTCAGTAACTTCATTGCACATAAATACTGTACAAACATCACAGCCATGCCACAAATATTTTTATGAGGTTGCTGGCAGACATCAGCACAGGGAAAGGATACCAGAGAAGAGAGCTGATGGCAGGGAAGAGCAGGATGCAGGGAACACATGGTGCAGGATATGGAATGCACCAAACAGCTAAAACTGTGCACAGCAGAGCACAAGGAGGCACCATGAGGAAGTTGCAACACTCCAGATGTGCTGCTGCTGGAAGGGCTCAGTACATCAATAGTGGGCACATGTGAAGGGGGTCACCAGCACCTACAAGGCTTCTCACAAGGGCTACAGCAGCAGCCCAAGGTGACTCTGCCAGCAAACTGGCACAGAGGCCAAGAGGGCTTTCATTTGTCCTGCCACACATCCTGCAAACTCTGGTGGCAGACAGGACCCTGACAGAGACCTCCAAATTTATAAGCACAGATTTGCACTACAACCACCCTAAAAAAACCCCACAACTTCAACTCCCAAATTTATCCTACTCAAAGTCAAGATTCCAAATCAAAAATCCACTTTCTCAGTTGGTAATTAAAGTATTCATCTAGACTTATATTTTTCCAACAGAAATGACCATGGTATGTCTTAAGAGTCATTACATGCTAATCATTAAAATGAAAAAAAATCCTCCTTGGCCATTTCCTAAACTCTATTTTTGCTTCGGACATGCCCAACTTATGTACTGGCAGACTTCACATGCACAAATCTGTACATCTGGCTCCAGAATCCATACAGCCAGTTACATGCTGTTTGGATAAATGCACAGGAGTGCTGTATGTGGATGACTGCAATTACCAAAATACCAATGCAGTTATTTTCCTGCACATACAGACTCTTGCAATTATTTATAGAATAGTTTGTGGCACATGATATTACTTCATTTATACTTATGAGAATATTTAAACATGCCTTAGGCTGCCTTAGGGCAGTTAAGGGACATTTGCTTATGAGAACTACAAGAACAGTTTTTATTTCAACTCCAGAGCCTTTGAATGGTGCTGTGACAGACCACAGGGCAGCCACAGGTGCCCCACAAACTGAGGTGGCTACTTTGCAAGCATGTTGTCAGCTACTATTGATTTTTATGACAATTTTTGAATTATGTTGAAAACCTCCAGCACACATCAAATTACCATCCTACCAATGGCATGCTTTTAAACAGGCTAGTTTAATAAACCTCTCTGGCATACACATTATTTTTAAAGGCAGCTCAGATATTTTATTTTCTTTGCAAGAGTGAAAGGACAAGAAATTAGAAAGAAATCTTTGTGATCAAAATTGCTTTGTACAAGAGATTCCTTCCAATTACAAGCTACTGAGCCAATAAAATATTTTCTGGCTTGACAGTAGTTCATGTCTGTACATCACACGCTTCTCCAGTACATACAGCTTTGACACAGCTGAACCCACTCCATCCAAGAAGCACACATCACTAAACTAGAGCCCAACTACAGTTTCTTTTTCACTTTAAGAACCTTTGATCAGCCAAGCTGTGTAATTACTCTTAAGTGTGGTTAGGGTGTCTGCAGGAGTACAGGGCCATACAGCAATTTTTTTTCCCCTCTCTCCAGGGAAAAGCACATCAATTGCTTTCAGCTAAATGCACTCACATATGAATATTTTAGTACAATTTAATGTTTCTGCACCAACCCCAAAGGAACAGAGCATCAATTTGTGAACATAGTTTTCTTGGAGTTAAAAGCTACACTGGATAATGCAGGATGAAAGGGGTTGTCAATCCTTAGCTTTTTAGCAAGTCAGAGAAAGACAGTCTGTAAATTCAGTCCCAGCTGCATACAAACAGCCCTCTGAAGTTTGCCACCATAAAGCTACTTTTCAACAATAGTGAATTATCAGAGGACATATTCCAAAAACAATTTCCCAAGCACTGTTGGGTTTTCCCAATGCTATTCCCATCTGCCACCTACCTAACAGCCCCAACCATTTATACCATGCAAAGTGCACCTGCTGGTCTGTTAATAACACCCACAAACCTGATGTACAAATAACACAATTTGATGTAACAAATTCCTACAAAGCGCTGAGCTGAACAGAGCAGAAATTACGTACTGTGCTTTTGAAGAGAAAAATTTTTGTATCTCAATATCCCCTTGTATGTGCAACAAATGAGGAAGTAATTAAGATCTTATCATTGATGGCAAAGAGTAGAACATTTTTTTGAGAGAGTACAATCCAGACAAGAGTGACAATTCTTATGATGCCAAGGAAATTAGTTCGTTCTGTTGCTTCCTCACAAGAGAGTGAAGCAGAAATGATAAGCTAATCTGAATAAGCAAAGGATCCATAAGAAAGCGATGGGAAGTAACACTCAAGGACAGTTGGCGTTCACTTATTACAAAGAAATAGAAAATACAGGAATTATGTAAATGATGTGATACTGTGCCTCTTCCTTCCTGCTACTCCCAAAGCAAGATGACAACTACTAAGAGCTAAAAAGCCACTCACTAAAAGCCGTATCAGTGAAAGGGATGCCCAGTAAAATACTAGGGGCACAGAGAGCCTCAGAAAGGATCCCATCCTCTTGGTAGAAGAGGGGAAGCAACAAGAATTCCACCATTCTTCCACAGCTTTGGTGCCTTTCAAGTGAACCAACATCTCACTCTTCAGTGTCTCAACTGAAGCTGCACCTCTCCCATGCCTCTTTTCCTCTCTTACTGTCAATTCCTGACAGTTGTAAACTGCCTCCCTTTCGAACTTCCTTCAATCTATTACAGCCAGAGAGATCCTCTAGCATGAAACTGAAGCTGAAGCCGTGAAGCCAAGCAGTTTCCTCCTGGCCATCATCTCAGACCTACACTACCCCTACCCCTCTTCCTTGCCTACATGAGTTTTCCCAGCACATGCACCTGTCTTCTGTGCATTCCTATCACGTTGCTAGCACAATCATTTAATCCAGTGTCAATTATTACTACATCACATATTTCCTAACTTGTGCCTTCCTGAGTTTTCCACCTCAGTTTCTTGTCATCTATTAGTGTTTTGTACCAAATGTTGAAAGTAACAAGACAGCAGCAACTGAACACGTTAAAATAAAAAACTAAAAATAAGAAAGTAGTTTTGCCAGCTAGGAAACCCTACAGCAGAAACTAAGGCAATTCTAGAGTTAGACCCTGAAAGAGCACCAATTTTAGAAGAATGAACATTTAAACTCCGAAGAGATTAAATTAGAAGGACACCTTTCAGGCAGCAGCTGATCCTTCACAAGGTCAGAGGAGATAACAACATACACACACACTTGCCAAAAAAAGCACCTCTCAGTGTCATTGAGGTTCTGGCTGTTTTCTGGGGACAAGAAGCTGAGTGTGAGATAATCCCAGTACAAGCCCACCTTCCTTCAAAACCTGAGAGAAGGCTATAATTAACTAGACTAGGGTGCAAGGAAAACCTAGGAAAGCGTGGAAACAGTTTGGGCATTCAAAGATAGCTGCCTAGTGGCGCTACAGTGTAGGACTCCCCACCTGGATCGTGGATGCTGCTCCAGAAGGAAGAGTCCAGGTCCCACCCAGTCCCCAGCAGCCCTGGGAATGCACTTTTCACAGGCCAGCTGGTTCCATGGCATTGGATCCCCATCAGTGACCATCAATCCCCCCACACCTCCTTCTTGCCAGCCCAGACTGCACAGGTCACAGCAACAACAGAACCCAGGAAAGGTTTAGAGCAGTTGCTTTCCTTTTCTCACAAGTCAGAGTTTATTTTTCGGTTGAATATCAGACAAACTGTACAGGTTCCTGAGAAGGATTACATACTGCTTTGCATCTTAGAAATGTTCCTAATTATGCCTTGGGTAAGGAAAGCTAATACTGAACAAATAAATAAAGGTTTCATGTTCCTTTTATAAAAGTTTTAAATAACTGAAAAAAAACACTTTTTACTTTCTTTCTTCTTCACACCTGCTTTGTTTTTGTTTCTTTCTTTGTGAACATGAGAGACAGAACTGGAAAGATTTTTACTGTGGAAAGTAACACCCCTGACTATTTGAAATTTTTTATCTAAAAATAGCAGTTACTCTGGGGTAATGGTGGTAGGCTTGATTTCTGTAGAGAATTTAATATTTTCTAACCAGATATACTTAACTAATATTTAGTAGTAGGCATTCATAGGAAGGATATTTTTAGCCAAAACCAGCTAATTTTAACATTCTTACAAGGACTTTTTCCTTAACCAGAAACTACATACAGTACTTAACCTGAGAACCTAATTTCATTTTTCTGCAGAACACCTGCATATAGGAAATAGGGGGAAAAACTGGCTTCTAATTGTAAAAAATATGCTAAAATGGTTGTTACTGATTAAAGACACTGAATATACTAAATTCTTTTTTTTTAATTAGGAAGAAAACATTTTGTATTTTAATATATCCACTTATGTCTAAAAATTTCCTTCCATCTCATCAAATAATACAAATCAGCCTTCTCTTTCATAAGTCAGAATGTTCAAATAGGAGCTGCAATCACCTGAAAGCAAGAGGTAAAAAAAAAGGTACTAACAGAAACAAAAATAATACACTGAATATTTTAACAACTGGACTAAAACTGTACAAATGAAGAACTGCCAAAGATCCAGTCAAAACCCAACAATATGCATAAACACCAATATGAAAAAAACCTTGAAGTTTAGCAGTCCAAGGCTACTTTGGAAGAGCAGATGTGCTGCCTAGAACCAGGGCTCTAACAGACACAAGGTGAAATCTGTGCTCTTTAATTAACTCCATTCTTCCATCACTTAAGTAATGAACTCCAGTTGTTCTTTGAGTGGCAAGGTGTTTGTGTATTAATACCTCAGCACTTTGGAAAGCTGCTGTGGCTGTGATGTTCTCGGGTTCTGTGATGCACTGTCTAGGCTGCACTCTTAAAAACTGAAGCCAGTCACAGAATTATGAAGGACCAACGACCAAAACTACACTTCCTTCCCCAAATGCACAATTGAAGGCACAGGGGAAGAAATAAGCAGACCTTTCAGACCATTATCTTATTACCAAGCAATGAGCACAAACATACCCCAGCAGTCACACAGAAAAAGCAGCAGAAGCACCTCCCCTCTTCCTGAGCTTGTAACTAACCCTTGTCCCTCTGCAGTCTCAAACTGACCCAATTCCAGAGTCCTGGAAAACAATGCATTCCAGTCCTCCACTGAGACTGGGCAAGAGACTATTAATAGAAGTGTAAGAGCACACACTAAGATACTTTCCCATCAGAAGCCAACAGCTGCACAGAAGAACAAGTGTGGCTCAGACTCTGAGAGTTTCTTGTATCTGAGACTCTTCTGTTTAAAACCCACACACCCAGAGGGCACACACCATGTCAACTCAAAACTGAACACAAAGCTCATGTCTCAGCTACTCTACCTGACCAGTGTTCAAACCTGCTTTGCTATTCTCCAGACAGAACATCACAAGCTCTCCCTGAAGTGATACCAAGCACGTCTCATACAGGGAGAAAGCAGCATCTTCTGTGAACTGCTAAAATAGCCAGTGTCATCTTGACCTGACCAGAAAAGCTCAGTTCAAGTCAAATCTGTTTTCCACTGCAGAAAATAATTTTCTAGCTGAAGTACCAAAAAGACAGTGAAGTAGAATTAGGAATGTTAAATTAAGAATTTGCAGCTTTCAGCTGCTTCATATTTAAGATGCCTATCCAACACACTGAAAAATTAAAACCTCTACTCAGCAACTCTGTGGGCTTAGTATCAATTCAACTTGCACTTTCATTACCATTAACATTTCATATTTTCTATATTTCTAAGGCACTAAATGCTATCCTTGCATGTATTTTAAGATCTAAGTATCTGAAATTTGAAAGAAGAGGCATATAATTTCCAGTACTCTGCACAACTCACTATTTAATAAAGACTTGTTAACAAGTGAGATGAGAGAAAAATGCATCAGCCTGCAGACAAATAGATGGAGCACCATGCAATTGTGCCAGTTAAGATTGTTTATGGCACCAGAGTTTAACATTCATTCATCACTCCTGACTAAAGTCTATTTAACAATCCTCTAGAAAAGGACAGTAACAACACTGATGTGATCCTATGATGTGGCTTTATGTTCTTACTACTCTCACATGTTGCTATGGGCCATCTGTGGCAAAATACAGCATTGTCTCATCATCAAAAACCAGCCTTTTTTGTTTTAACATAATTGTTTATATGCCCTTGACTCTGGAAAGAATGTTCATTGTTGAGCCTTAACACACAAACCAGAGCTGAGCTGTCTTCAAATTAATATTCTCCACCTCATTAACCGATATTTGAGTAGTGAAGAACAAGGATGGTTAGTCCCTTTCAAAAGGACTCAAGCCCTTTCAAAATACATACTTAGCTTATATCCTGGTAAGCAGAAAGAGTTGGGGTTGCATTTATTATCCACAGAACCTCCCAATTTCCTTACACAGCAAAGGTTAGTATCACTGCTATCAAG
Organism: Dicaeum eximium; assembly: GCA_013396995.1. Taxonomy (NCBI): domain Eukaryota; kingdom Metazoa; phylum Chordata; class Aves; order Passeriformes; family Dicaeidae; genus Dicaeum; species Dicaeum eximium. The sequence continues at coordinate 499,689 of VWZP01009240.1, forward strand.
ATTTTGGAATGACCCTAGTCTTATCAATAGGTCTGCTTCTCAGAAGAAGTGTTTTGTAGCAGTTGGTTATCATATAGATTTACAGGTTTAAATACTAGCATGCCTAGAAATAGCTCCATTCAGGCCCACAGAATTATCATCAGATGGCCTCTGATGAGGACTTCAAAAAAAGTAGCAAACATCCCTATTTACAACTCAAGACAGAAGAAATCAGAAGGATCAAACATCTTGTTCAAGAAAATCCAGCAGACAGTTGACAATAGAATCACAAGTTCCTGTCTTTGACATCCAAGTGTTACTCTATCTTGCTGGATATATTACTAGAAAAATAATGGTCATGGTTTGAAGTTCTTAAATTTGCAGCAGTGGCAAAGGCAGAACATTCCAGGATGCTATCAAGTCTTTGAACATGCACAGTTTTTTAGTATTATTTAAATTATTACGATTTGGTAAATGCAGCAATTGAAGTATGATGAGTTTTCTACTAAGTTTCAATTCACTCTTCCCTTCTGGTCTCATTAAGCCACTAACAAGTAAGAAGTTGCTCCTTGATGCCTTCTGTTACCATACACGAAGAGCTGCTTACTGAGAGGCAAAACCTTGACTCCACTGTGGAGCTCAGTGTACCCCTGACAGATCATCACATCTCAGTAGGGGCTCTGCCCCACACTGAGGTGAGCTACATTTGTACCTTTTGATTTATAAACACTCAAATGTGCTTTATCTGGCTACAGCTTTCCTTGTATGTCCTTGGGCCATAAAGAACAATGAAAGGAGTCTTAGACTTCAGAAAGCCCCATACAGACACAAAAAAGTCACAGAAATCAATTCCCTGTGATACTGGGATGCAGAACTAGCAGAAGAATATGGGCAGCATGTTATTGCCCAATATGAAGCCATTCAGAGTACATCCTTCTTGGTATTCCACTCTAGAGCAGCCAACCTGTAGATTATTCCTCTCTTAAATTTCTTGCACTTTCATTTATTACAAAAATTTTGCTTTGACTTTACTGCAGTAAATCAGTAACAGTTACTGTAAGTTTTTTAAAAATCATCACCTGAAAAAACCAGAACACACAATTGCAGGAGATCAAGCCATGGATTGATGTAATTTTGAGTTTATGTCAGTAATGACATCTTTTAGCATATACAATGCCAGCTGCTAGGAAGCTAAAAAAGGCTCAGGCAGCTATGAAAAAATGCAGCATGCAAACCCCCGACAAAGCTGTGTCAGAACACATCCAACTGACCCTAAGAAGAGATTTCCATCCCAGCTTGCTTCTGTCATTTTGTAAACACATCGTAAAGTGACAGTATCACAGCGGGCACAGAGATGTTCCTGCTAGGCCTGGAATTAAGACTCAGCTCATCTCTAAGTGCTTGCTCTGAAGGATAATGCATGCTAGAAACCATCTCAGCTCTATGATGAGAGCTATTTCCATACTTACTGGTGCTACTATTTTGCCCGTCTGTCCAACTTGCATGTCATTAGGAACAAAGCCAGCATCAACAGCTGCACGGGAAGCTCCAACTAGTTGAAAGAAAATATTTTCAGTGTTTTCTTTTAAAATACTTGTGAGCCAAATTTATATCACCATAAAAGCCCATGTATTTTACTGAAGAGTCCTACACTCTAAGGGCACATATTTAAAAACTTCCCTCTTAAAAGCTCTTATAGTAATCCCTCTCTATACCACTAGCTAAAAACGTCCAAATACTAAGTGCTAATGCACTTCATAAGCAACAGGAAATCCCTACTCCCAGCACCAAAGGGCCATATATTTAAACCAAGGATTTCAATCTGGCATATTTCCATGATTTTTTCTTGTTGCTTTGTCAAAAGAAGATTTTCCCATAAATGCCTTCCCAAAATGTTCCTTCAAGTCTGAATGGAACATATGTGCCATCTTGTATTGCTCTGAATCTCAAAAGTCAGGCATGGTAAATAAAAATATCAAAGTAAACTCAGAAGTGCCATATGGACATTTAGTTAGCAAAAACACCACTTTAAAAACTAAGCCAATCTTGTAAAACTGTAAATGTGAATGCTGAAATTAATGGAATTAAAACATTAAAGCAAACAGTTTCTCCTTCTTTCCCAACCTTTATACAAAATACTTGGCTGAAACATTGTATACAGTTGATTTTCTCCTGTTAATAGAAAAGCACAGGGAAAGGAAAGAGCCGTTCAAACTACGACAATGTGAGTGGGATTCTGTAAAGAAGCAGTACTAAAGGATGTATGCAGAAAGTACCAGCTCTTCAAAATGAGCTATGACTACTTCACTTTTTGTCTGCAAGCTTCTGTTCTGGAGATTTGAGAAGCACGGGGAATATTACAGGTTAGTATTTTGCTTTATACACAGGCATTTAAGTATAGTTGACAAAACTTTATCTATTACTAAACTAAGAGCATTTTAACCATTTGACAGAGACATGAAAGTAAGATTTAAGATTAATTCCAGTTTTAATGTGACCTGTTTAAATATAATAAACAGGGCTCAAAAAAAAAAGGAAAACAAGTTTACCTGCAGCATGCAATTGATCCGCAAGGTCATACAACAACTTAAAATTTTCACCACTCTTCAAGCCTCTCCCTTAAAAGTTAAGAACAAATGAGGATCAAGAAAGAAGAACATGTGTTTTAAGATTTTTTTTTTGCCTATGTAAACTTTCTGTATGAGTATTAGCATTTGCAAAGACTCAAAGATATGCTTGCCCATGGTATTTTTGGATACATTACTAACCAGTATTTAATATTTGGATATTTAGCTTTTGTCTTTGCCATTAATATTTAATATGTATAAGCCAACACCACTCTGTCTTGTTTACTTTAAGCACACAGCACCATCAAGGTCATTCTCCAAAACCAGGGAAACAGCATTTTTTAAACTAATTTGTGCTCCCTCTGCTGGCTTCAGGAACAAAACACTGTAGAGGGATTAGTAAGAAATTGTTTTAGCTGTAGGTATACAGTAAAAATCATAGTCTATCACTTGATACCTAACAAGCCGAATACAATCAAGGTTTTAAAAGCATTAAGGTCATTACATAATAATGTTCAGACTGACTGAAATGATCAGCAGTAATTTTAAACATGATAAATTTCCATCTAAAAAGCAACTCATATTGCTAAAATTTTAAAGAGGCTTACCAAATATGAAAATGTTCTTACAAAGCCTCCCAGCATATGCTAAACTCATGTATTACCTCTTTACAAAATAACATGTTAGGTGCTTCCCCAGTAGCCCCCATGGAATATTTCAGAATTACAAAAAAAAATTTTTTTTAATGTATCACATTACAGTGTTCTGGTACAGATATGATTTACCAGGAGGTACCATTACTTCAATGCAACATCAGCCAGTTTTCATGTGATCCACTCACCCCCCGATACAACCACTTTTGCACTGGTGAGCTCGGGTCGATCGCTCTTTGTCAACTTCTGCTCAATCCATTCAGAGATACCGACGGGTGGTGGAGGGGTCACTGCATTCACCAGATGAACCAAACACCCACAAGGAAAATGAGAAAGCATGTGTTTTCAAGCTGAAATCTGAGCTCAAGCTTAATTCAAAGTTCATTCTATAACTGATTCTGCTACAGGCTTTTGCTGAGTCTCAGCAGTTGCTCCTGGCACTGAGTAACAAGCCTTGTTCACCAGTTGTGTTTAGGGAACCTACAGGCCAAACTGTAGGAATAAAAGCACTAAAAGGAATTCTGCTGTACAGAATTCTGTTACACACTGATACCAACCCAGCATAACAACAAGTCAATCAGGCAGAGCACCAACAGTGCAATACACCAACTTCAGTAACGTTTGACTTCTACCACCCACAGACGTTAGGAAATACAGGATGGTTCAGAGGCAGGGACTAAGCCACAAAAAGGCCCACAGTGAAAAACATCAAAGGTCACCAACATCAGAGGTCACCAAAATGGAACAGGTTACCCAGAGTAGTTATGAAGTCTCCACCTGTGGACATTCCCAAAGCCTGACTGGACAGAGTCCTGGGCAACCTGCTCCGTGGGGCTGGACTAGATGATCTCTAGAGATCCCTTCCAACTTCAACTACTTTGTCATTCTGTGACTGGATTTCTCAATTACCAGAGCTACACTGGCTTCATTAAATTGTAAATTAAACTGATATAGTTAAAACTGATCTAAAACAATAGCTTGGTTCTCAAATCAATTAAAACTGCCACTGATTTAGCTTGATGATGTAATGACCTCTCTCAACTGCAATATGATTAAAGCAAAACTGCAGAGATCTAAACATTTCTGGTTTTGCTCAGTCTTGTTTTGAAAATCAATCTGCTTATTTAAACAGCTGTAACTTGTCCTGTACTTAAAGTTTCAAGACTGCAGTGGCAGACATTTAGGCAGCGTGTGGAACAAGCACAGATTTCGGCACAGATAATCTCCATTTCTGGTCAAAGAAAAGGAAGTAACTGTGCAGATAATCTGTATCTTCTCTTACCAGACATCACTAAGAAGTGCAAACATCTGTAATTAAAAGTATAAAGCTAACATTATGACAATCAGTTTGCTTTGACAAATACTTCTACAAAACATCACCATGCAGTGAGCAAAACTAACTCTATTCAATAAAACAACACCATCCCAGAAAAAATACTCACACTTTTCTACACTAGCATTACCACCACTTGCTGGTGCAGCCTCAAATGAAGTTCCCCGTACTGTAAACACTTTGATTGCTTCATCACACTGCACAGTGCAAATAATATTTCCTAAAAAAGGGACATTAAATGTTTAAAGATTATCAGACATTCTGTGCTTTTTAAAAAAAAAAAATCAAAACCACATTAGCAGTTGTACTATAATATGTAACATCCACCAAGGTACTTCCCAAAATTGCAGTTTTAGATGACTAAAACTTAAGCACTTAATAAACAGAGATTACAAATAGTTTAATTTACATTTTAGCCCTGTGTTTCTAAAGTAGGAATACAAATCCTCTCTTTTTAAAGGATACAAAGCATTCAAATCATCTCTTACGAATGAGCTTTTAAATTTCAGAAGGCATGAAAAAAACAACTTTGAAAATGCCATTCTTACACATAAAGAATGTCTATAATTCAAATGTAGATCTTTTATCCTGTTGCATGAATTCATCAGAACTGAAGACAATGAGGCCTCCTCCAAGTATGTGTGGGACTGTGTTTCTCTCTATAATATAATACAATACTTCACACTGGAGGCTGCAGGGAATGCTAAAAGAAAAAATGCTGCAACATTCATAAACATTCAACTATTCATAAACGAAGTCACCTTGAAATTGTGAATTACTGGGAAGCAACTTAAAGTGCAGCACTAAACCACATTCCGGTACCGTAACTCAAAATGTAATACCCGACTGGTACATGTGGTACAATCTTTACAGTAAAATTAAGAAACACAAGCTAATGAGATAATATCTAAAATAAAACACAGTGTCAGCCAAGCATTAGAGAAACAAGACTGAAAAAATAATTACAAATTAGGTTAATTAAACATTATAAATAATTCAATGTCTTCATAATTAGAAAAAATAACCCTGTGGTATCTTAAATCAGAACTAATGCTAATCCTATTAAATAAAGCTGGACAATTAACCTGATGTCTTATGCTTTCCAAAATCTTATCAGAAGGGCATTAACAAACACAGTACATGGAAAGGATGTGACCAAATTCTATTCCTTAAGGTAACAGACCTGGGTTTGACATGCTTCTACCAAAGCCCTTGGAATTACTTGCTTTCTCACACAGGGAGCATTGTGTCCATTCCCAGGCTTCATTTTTTATGAATTACAGCAACTGGGATTGTAAATGGAAAACTCCTATCATATTCCAGGGTTTTAACATTAGGATCATGTAGAAAAATTAGCATTACTGGATTCTTCACTGGACAAATACCACACAGTATTTGTGATTACCCACCTGCATAGATAGTTCTCACAAAAGTATCTGGGGACTTAATCTCAATAATGTCAGAAACAGGGGCAACATCAAGTTTGCCAGCCACTCTGGGAATAAGATTCTAGAAGTTAGAGATGAAAAGTTAGCAAAGTAAATGCTAAATAAAATGTACATGGTTAGTAAAAGAACATTGCTGACTCAATTTTAGCTTCATATAATGCTGTCTCTAAGACATATAGAACTAAGATTTTTGAAGGGCTACTCATGTAGCTTTAGCAGCCAAATAAAACCGCATTACTGTAATAACATTAGACATTTTATGAGACTTACTGTAAGTAAATCCTTTATTCAATATCTTAAATTAGGAGACTTATTTGCTTCAAATACTCTAAAAGTGGATATAGATGCCATTTACTCAGAAAATTGACAGTTATGGATTGTTGAGCTCTTGGCACTTCAAGGGAAAAAAAAAGGGTGCTTTTGGAAGTTAGATGCCAGAAATTACAGGAAAAAAACCTGCACTCTTCCTTCCAAAGCAAAAAAAATTTTAATTTAATATTAAAGTATATATTCTCTTGGTCCAAAATTTACTCTAGAAAATTACTGAGCACCTTTAAGAGTGGGAAGAAGGATAAAAACAGCAGCAGAAATGACGAAGAAATCAATGATAAGATGATTATTTGCTTTTTGTCTGCTTCTTAATCTGGTACAAGAATAAACGGCCCAGGTCTGAAATCTTTACTCACACGAAGCACTCAAAAATGGCAGTGTAAGCTTTAAAGCAAAAGCCATTAACTCCTACTATGACACTGCAGTTAAAAAAAAAATTTAAAAACCCTAAGGCTTAAGGTACATAAAGATTTCTCTTAGCAAAAATACAAGGACATGGATTGATATTGATTGGAAGTGAAAGTAGTCAGATGGAAGGCCCGTGTCATTACTCGTCCTAATCGGCAAGATTTCTAAAGGATCATTTTTCTCTAATTTAGCTGCACCACAATGTTGCCCAGATTCTTAGTACTGAGCCTCTCCATGTACTTATAAACACATTCCCTAAAAAAAACCCAAGTTTTGAAAAATCATATTTTCACTAAAAACCATCCTGGCTGGAACTTAGATCTGTGTTATTTATGTATGTTTACAGACATTTCAATGTACATGACTTACATCACAGACTCCCACTCCAAAAAAAAGTTTGCTTCCAATAGGTCTGCACACTTTCATTTCCACATGCAAAAAACAGATTTTTCATCTCAATTTGCTGTGCTTTTCCTTACAATTTTCATGCTTTTAGATCACTTAATCTGGTTTGTCTTATTGCACATTTTGCCTTGTGTCCATAGGATTGGCTGGTTACCACAGAGTATTTCTCCTACACTATTTTTTTTCACATCAGCTCATAAAAGAACTCCAACATGAATCATGAAATCTAACTAATGACCTCTTCAGCAAACTACTGTAAAGTAGTTTGCAAATGCAAAACTGTCCATGGCTGATCTCTCTCAGGCCTTTGATTCACACTCTTACATACACCAGTGTCTGTCTCTTTTCTACAGGAACTTTCTGATGGTCTTTGATCTACTTACCTTACCAAAGGCAGATGCTCCGGCACAAATGTGGGTGTAATTAAATTTTTTATGAGTTTCCACAATCAAGGGAGTCAGCTCCTCTGAGAATAAAAATATATTGCTCAGAATTTACAACTATCTCATCTTCAGTCACAAATACACAAATAAATTTCTTTCATCAATACGTAAGAACAACTCTCACCTGCTAGAAATCCCTTGTACACATCATGCTGAGCCACAAGAACTTTTGCAACACCCTGCACTTTGCTGAGTTCTGATGCTACCTGTGATTACAAGTGAATTATTATTAGTTTCTGTTTTAACAGGCACCACAAACATATAACAAGGGAGTTCCCACTGCAAATAGATCACAGCCTATAGATTCGTAAAACTAGAACCAAAAGTACATGAATTTCAAAATCAGAAGAGACTGGAATAGAACAAAATGCATGTCTTCTGATCCACAGCACTGCACCTTCTGGGATAATGAAAATGAATTTGTGAATAACAAAACTACGGAGCAAATCAAACCTAGGAAAACTTGCCTCCTGCATGCAGGCCTCCACACCGATCCCAGCATTTCTTACAATCACACTTGAGAATTATTGCTCAGTATTCCAGTACAATCACCAAAAAAACAATCCTACTTTCTTTTAGATCAGTCAGTATCTACCACACAAATACAAATGTACTATGCTGTTATGATTTTTGTCCAAATTCTAAGAGCAACCCTTTGTTTGCATCTGACTTTTTGTCCACTGAAGCAATGTGTATTTTCAATTTATATTTATGCATTTTTTTTTTCGTTTGAATTGGCACAAGTGAAGTTTAAATGATAAAAGGGTTACTACAGATCAGAGAGAAGAAGACTGACAGCAAGGTCTGGACACCACATGCATCGTCCGAGAAACAGCGTAGTTTTACTAAGTTTGATGAGTATCAGTTTACCCTCAAAAATTAACAAAAGGAAAAAAAGAAAAAATCCCTAGTAGCTGCTGCAGAATATCTGTTTGAGTCACTGGCTCTTAAATAAAAAGCTCTAAACCTTCATTTTTTATAACATACTTTTTCTCATCATAACGTACAGACTCCATATATTTGGCATTAAAACAAACAAAACATTTGCAATAATATTTCTCCTATTCAAGTGCATAGAATAAGGAAAACTAAAGACACACATCAGGCAATTTTTTTTTCTTTTTCTTGATTTTGATAAGTATTTGCTTCATCTCCACCTCGAACATCTGAATAGCTATTGAGGTTTCTCCACCTATTTGTGAATAAGCTGCTCTAAGTATGCCTTCTTCATGAGATACCACATGTTGCTTTCAAAATAACAGTTCATAAACAGTATGTAAATATTAGGCATGGCTTTTTGTACTTCTGCTGCTCACCTAATACCAAGTCATGTTGGAATAAAAGTGCCACTAATATACTAACTGCATTGTCTCTAGAATTGGCACATCAAAATTATACTAAAAATAAACTGCTAACATACAAGGAACTTTTTACACACATAAGCTGTGTGATAAAGTCAAGTAGCACTAATTTCAGAATTTCAGGTTGCAAACATTCTCTACACAACCAGTGATTAGTTAATAAAAGCAACTTGCTCAAAAGCCGAATTTATCACTGTTGTTTCACTTCTGCTGGTTTCCATTTAAATAAACAAAAGCTTCTTTCCAAATTCTTAGCACTGCAATATTTGTCATTTAAACTTTACAGAGATATATCTTGTTTTAAAAGTTAATTGTCCTTTAGTCCTATAAATTTGCTTGCTCAAGCATGTAACAACCATTATTGATACCGTCCCCTCTGAAATGAAATCTATATCTGTATTTTCTCTTTAGAAGAGAAGCAGTTCCAAGTGCAGGAGTTTTCTGGCAGATTAGCAGCTCCTGGCACTCTTTCTCCTGACTACAGATTATTTTTCAGGCTACCCAAGACGCTGCCAAGGGTTGTTTGACTGCATTCTTTATTTCATTGGTATGAAAATAGCATTTCCTACCTTGTCACAGCTGGTACCAGCCACCAAACAAGAAACCTCCCCTCCTAAGCGCTTTGCTGCAGTGATGGTATTGAGGGTAATGGGCGTGAGAGACTCATTGTTGTGTTCTGCCACGACCAAGGTGCTCTGAGACCTCCGGAGCACTGACGCCTGGAAAGCAAGGGAGACACACAGGAGTTGGAAACTTAGCATTGAAATAAAAAACTCTTCCTCTGAGCATCCGAGGCTTCACAGAAATTCATCAATTACACAAATCGTAAAACACTGCTGTCAAACAAAACAGGCTCGCTGTAGATAATTTTTAATAAGTAAAGAGAATACATAGGGTGATACAGAAAGGAAAAGACAAATCTTCTTGACTCCAGTTTGTCTGTAACATGCTGCGCTTAAACTGAAACTCCACAGCAAAATGAACAAAATAAACAAAAACATTTTAACACATTACATTCAAGCTCAGTTGATAAACTTAACCAAGTACGTTAAAGAGTGAGGATTACACAAGCAAGAGTAAGACACAAGGAAATCAACAGTTGCAAATAAGTGTTTACTTGGTTTTCTAGGGTGGTTCTCCAGCAGTGTTTTATTATAAGTTTTAAACAAAATCTAGATACAGAACCTACTTTTCTATTTAGATATGTCTAGAGGAAAAATTTTATGCAGTGACTGGATGAAAACTAGACAGCAGGGGCTGACAGCCTGAGAACACACTAGGAGAAATCTTTATAGGCATCAGGTTAATTTTATCCTCTTTTCCATTAAAACACTTGAGCACTTAGTCTACCACCAGAATTTAATGGTCCTTTAATAACAATTTTGACCAATTCACTATCCATACACAAACTTGAACTTCTTAAGCAAAAACAAAAGAAACAAAAACCAAAAAAAGGCAAAAAGCTGCCATAAAACCAAACAAAAATATTCTAAATTCTGAGACCTTCCTCTCTAATATTCAGGTGTATGTGTAAAAGTGTTATTCCTCCAAGACTAATACTAGGGTAGGGAAAACATTTTGGATGGGAATAGGAATATTGTCCCTCAAGTGTTTGTTTACCCTACATAAAGCCCGGCTGAAGTCTCAAGTTATGATCAGTGTAGGATGGAACACATGGAAAACCAAGTAAATAAATTAATATAACCAAGGAACAAATACTAACACAACACTGAAGATGCACAGCCAAACACTACTTTTTTAAACTTACATTCCAACCCCATCTCCCCTTATGCCAAACATGCATTTGCCTACAACTTCAAATAAAAAAAAGCTTCAGAAAATATGAGAGGCTAAAATTTGCATCTGGACTTCAACCCCACAAAGCCTACCAACATACTGAGTTTCAGACACAGAAAGCAAATCCCAAGGACTTCCCTGAAGCTAATCACAGTGCACAAATAAAAATACAAAGACGTTTTTGCAGAATCTGGATCATTATATGTACTTTTGATTAAAACCATAAGGATTCTTGTAGAAGTGCTCTGCATTTTAATCTCTTATGCTTAAGGTTACTTGCTATGATTAAATATTCTAAGTTCTTTTGAAACTAATTGCCAGTAACAAAATATTTACTGCCACTATAGATCAGATGCTGTATTTTTGATTATGTTTCATACATCATTTGCAATAAAAGCTATGAAATTTTAGTCACCATTTGAAGAATAAATCCATGCCTTTGTGGCAAAAAGCCTACTCTCCAATGATTTACAGTTGCGTCATTGGGTACCATATGGTACCAAAGTGACCATACTCCTGGAAAATCCTCAAGTTTTCAGGTTTCCAAAGGGAGACACAACTATTTTAAACATACACTTGTCTCTGCCTATATTATCTTTTTTTTCCCCTAAATAAGCACTATACCACCACCATTATTCTGTCAAACCATTCTAGAATAAAGTGAGAAATAATTGCTTTTTAGCCAAAACGAATATGAGCAATAGAAGTTGGTTAAGCAGACTGGCTATTACAGCATTAATCAGGTATTATTTCTAAACCAATAATCTCACATTTTATATTTGAAGGAAAATACACAATATGCACACCAGAAGGTCACTTCATGGATAACATTTCTGAACATAAAGAGAAGACCAGATTAAAAATAAATTTAAAGTAATATTATATACTATGGGTAAAAATCTAGATGACAAATGAGATTTCTAGTCTGAATCTGAGTCTGAATTTTATATACTGAGACACATTAAATAATATTCTCAATAAACAAAACCAAACCAAACTGACTTTTGTTAGTTATAATGAAGAATCTGCAGTAAAACCAGAGGGTATTTCATCCAGTCATATGGCTAAGAACCTGCAATGAGTCAGTGATAGGACAGGTAAATCCTGTCCAGTCCTGTCCTGTGTAAGTCCACATTTTGGTGAAGTTACTGTCCAGCTGCACGTGTGGGAAAACAGTCCATTATTTCACTGACAATTTCTGCACTTGGGCAGGATGTCTACTTTGAAGCCTGAATAAAATAGGAAAGTAGAGAATAAACCTAACCAGCTGGCAGCAAGGAAAGAAAGCACAAGAAATAAGACACACAGATCAATCAAACTATTGAAAACAATGCCTTAAGAAGGAACAGCACTCGATGCTTGTGCCACAGAAGGTTCCTGGTGAAAACCAAGCTCTGGAAAATCAGGCTACACACAGAAATCACCTCCAGATGAACATCCCACCAACCTGGGCAACTGAGTAGCTTCTGCAGAATGGCAACAGGTAATGACATCACAGCTAAAGGGAGGGAGGTAGAACTGGGAAGTTTATTTTCCTCACGTTTAGGTACAAATCACAGCTAGACACTTACGTTTCCTCTACAGCAGAAACTTCCTCTCTGGTGGAAACTCTGGACAGTGACTCAGTTTATACCAAAACTAACATCTGTGAATAAAAACTACCCAGAATTTCCAACTTCCCCTTCCCTCCCCAGTATTTACTGTAGAGCAAACTTGGCCTCTGACTGATGTCTAAAAGTTGCTAGGATTAACTCAGATGTGCAGTATTGGTCAATTAAACCACCTGCAAAATAGCCACACATTCACTGAACTGATTGTCTCAAGTTTCCCCAAAGCACTGTTTTGCTCCCCACTGAGAAACCCATCAATATTTTCCAACCAGATCACAGAAAATGTAAGTACAATATCTGGATTTCTAGGCTCCAGACAAAACACCGCTACTGGTCACTGCTACTGTCGCAGCACAACATCAGCAATCTGGGTACATCCAGTACACGTGCACAGGTAAAGCCAACACCACATACATCCAGGTACCCGCTGAATTTGCAGAGGTAATCTGCTTTTCACACAAAGCCACTGCAAACTGAGCATCTGTTGTTCTTTCAGCACACAGACAGGCCACCTGAACAGCACACATGCCCAGCACTTCTTAAATACAGATTTGCTGCTTGTATGCTAGAAACCAGTTGTATCAAGAGCTGGAAAACCTCAGAGGGAAGTGTTGTAAATCTTTGCTTGCTACTTGGTGAGATTGGTGTGCAGCGTTCCACGGCCTCTGCTGGCAACAGTGGTGGCTAACTGCCTGCAGCTTGCTCCAAGGACAGTCATTAATAACACCAGAATTAGGAAATCAGCTCTAACTGAAATGTGGCAGGCACAGCAACACAAGATGGGTCAGCTAAAAAGTTGTTCCAAGAAATGCAAGAGATGCAGCAGGTGAATTCTACATAGCCCCATGCTCCAAATATGTATCAAAAAGAAACAGGGTGCTAGAAACTTCACCTGGGAAAATGAAAATGAAGTTTGTCTCTCTTTAGAAAAGCCACTGGAAGTTACAGGAACAAAACCAAAACAGACATTCACAAGGCAGAGCACCAAACAACTGGACCTACAAAGGTATCTCTAGAGCTGATTTTCTTAGCTGTAAAAGCAAACTGGCCAGAAGCTAAAATTTTAAAACTGCTTATTAGGAATTCTGGGGCTCATGGAGAACCATTAACACAGGGCGAAGTTCCCAAGCAAGAACTCCAGGAACTAGGAATTGGGGTATTACTGAAGATAAGGGCTACAATCCTAAACAACAAAGCAATGCCTAATTCTAGTAAGACACAGTCTTGTAGCTGTAAAACTTTAAACTAACTAAATAAATTTGGTAAACTCAGGGAGAGAAGGGAACTTAAGCATATACTTCTAGATCCTCTCTAAAGACCTGGCTACAAAAGAGGTCTAAGAGACAGCTCTATAACTCCAGGAAACACTAATTAGACAAACAACACTAAAGGCACCTGAATTAAAAAGGATCTGCAGCAAAGAACAACAATGAACAAATAAAACCACTTTGCAAAAAGGATTTTGCAATCATAATAAAGACTTAATATTACAAAGGGATTGAAGCAGCAAGATAAAGATGTAATACACAATAAACTTCTCCAAATACACCCCTCGCAAACCAATAATAAAAATCAACAAAACTATTTTGAAATACAGACAACACTGAGTGTATTTCAACACAGGGAACAGAGTGGCTTACTCCCACCCCTGCACCAGCTTTTTGTGTGCTTGCAGTCTCATTCCTCCTCAGTACTCCCATCTAAGTTCTACAAAAGTCCAACTTTCCTTCTTTCTCATACTTCACAGGTTTCTCTCATCTTCTTTTTCTCTAGACTCCACTCACTCTTGAACTTTAAGCGTCAGCAGGGCTAAACTTTGCAATTTTCAAAAAGTGAAACAAACTGTGAGTTTGTTTCACTTCTGTCACAGACTACATTGTTACGCATACACTGAAGATGCACACAATGTTTTACTGGCTTTATTCTATAAAGTTACTGGTTTAGATATGTGTGGCTGAAAACCCAGGAGCTGAACTCACGTGTCCAGGCCATGAAACTGAACTGTGCAGTAAGCATGTGAGTAAAGCACTATTTACATAGCAGTACCATATGATTCAGAGATCATCGAGACCTTTGCTCTACAAAGCCTGCAGCCTAACAAGAACTGAGACATCCCATGATTATAACAGTGTTTTCTGACTAATTAAATCATATCTGACCTAGGCTACCTTTGCTCATCTTTTAAGATATTTTTATCACCTGAAACCATTTAATATATGCATAACTACTATTTTAGAGCTGTACTGAACTGTAATGGCTGTAAAAGCCTTGGAGAGCTCAAAAAGAGACTTGTGGAAGTTGTTTACAAGGGCGATTCATATACCGTTCTAGTAGAGGGAGTATCTCCTGGTTCACAGTAAGAGACTGAACAGATATTCGGGGACATCTCATCAATCATCTACTCCAATTAACCTTCAGTTCACCTAGACCTTGGCAACACAGCCACAATGACACATCAAGCAGCAAATGGCCGCCAAAAGCCCAGCACTCCCCCCAGCTGGGCAATATGAAGGTCAAAGTGGAGAAGCAACGGGTGTTTTGCATTAGCTTCATCCACAAGTTGTGAAAATTAAGGCAATCGCACTTCTGCACAGGTGTGACTGAGAAACGCTGGATTAACCTGCAATACCCCAGAAAGGCTCTAATATTCTTCTGGTATTCTTAAGAGTTTACAGTAACAAACTTTAGAAGTCTTCTCCACCGGTTGTTCAGCTTGTCCTGTTCAAGGGTGGATGCGAGCAAGCACTCATAGAAGTTCAGAACTTCCCCGATACCTACGTTAGCTTTCCACACGGGACAACAGTCCTCAACTCCTGCCTGCCGTGACCTCTGGAAAGGGCTTCTGGAACACCCTGTGTCCACTCGGTAAGTTTATTTTTAACAGACAGCGCGGGAGAGGAGTCCAGCGGAGAAGTCCGACCCCGGCGGCGCGGGGCGCTGGTCTCTCAGAGATCCCCTCGACCACCGCTGCCAGGCGGGAGGAGCTCGGCCCCGCGCCCGGCCCCGCGCCCCCTTCGCCGCACCAGGCAGGGCCCGCAGGGCCGGGAGGGCGGGAAGGCCCCGCTCGGTGCGCACCGCGCGGCCCGAGGGCGCAGCTCGGGGGCTCGCCCCGCCCGCCCCGCACTCACCGCCCGCCGCAGCCGCTGCGCCGCCACCGCCCGCAACATGGTTCCGCCCGTCCGCAGCGCGCCGCTCTCGCGAGAGCACGGCTAACCCCNCTCGCCGAGCCGCCCGCTGATACCCGCACTGCCGGCTGCGTTCCCCCGCACCACTGGCTGTGTCCCTCGGCTTGCTGTCCCCCCGCACAGCCGGCTCNTAACCCCGCCCCGCCGCCCCATTGGACCGAGCGCAGGGCCAATGCGCGGCAGCGCGGCGTGGGCGGAAAGCGGAGGGGAGAGCGGAGCGGCCGCTTGTACGGACCGCGCACCCCGCACCT